>OMNN01102032.1:0-13503 GCA_900302755.1 Chromis chromis
ATGGAAACAGCAAAACCATGGCTAGAAGTAGAGAGTAGGGGTGGGAATCACAGGGTACGTCACGATACCGATACTATCGATAATATCACACGATACAGCGATACTGCGATAATCGATAGATTGCAAGACAATAGTACACAAGTACAAAAGTACACAGGCAACACAACGAACACTGTATTTTTCAGTTATAGATATCGTGATGTATCGTTTTGCGATTGTCTTGCAATATATCGATTATCGCTGTATCGTGTGATTATCGGTATCGTGAGCCATGTATCGCGTACCGTACCTTGTGTTTCCCACCCCTATTAATGATGGTGTAGAGAGCGCTGTCCAAAGTCTCCCATATACTTTAGCCATATAGTTTAGGTCTGGTGACTGTGAAGGCCATAGCATATCATTGCCATCATTTTTATGCTCATCAAACCGTTCAGTGAACCTTTGTGCCCTGTAAATGGGGGCTTTGTCATCCAGGAAGAAACCACTTCCATCAGGATAGAAATGTTTCATCGCAGGCTAAAGATGGCCACTCAGAACAACTTTGTATTGATTTGTTGTGACCCTTCTCTCTGAGGGAATAAGTGGACCCAAACCATGCCAGCAAAATGTCCCCTAAAGCATAACAGAGCCACTGGATCCTCTCAGTGCAGGGCTCAAGGGTTCACATAATCAAGCCAGAGTAAATAGTCCATTTGTTAGGGACTGTCTTACATACAGTATGTGGTATTGATTTAAAAAGAACTACAGTGCTCATGTTCGTGGTAATGGATGAACAGAGCTACAGAAGAATATCAGGCTGTGGCTTCACTGAGGATACTTGTTAGTCGGGCCTATCCACTGTTTCCTAGCTCTTCGTGACATTTGTACAGAGAGAAACATAAAATATTACCAGCCGTATCCTTTGACTCTACTATGTAGCTGTGTTGCTCCTGATAATACTTTTATCTTTCTCACTAGTTATTCCTTAACACAACTTCCCCAGGTCCAGCACTTGCTGTGTCCTCAGCAGTTGGCATGAAATGATAATACATCTTTGATGCTGAGGCATGTTTGTGCCAGCCATGAGGATTCTCTGCCAAGGCTGAATCAGGCAGAGGCTAGTGGAGCTTTGTTATAGTGCCTTTTAGGAAATTCGCCTGGCGAGAGATTTGTGTTTTTTTTGTGGTCATAAACTTTACTCTTCTGTTTTCTTGGAACAAGAACTGGACAAAGCATTGCCCCGTCTTTGGAGAAGGAATTGGGGTGTTCGCCCCCTAAAGCTCACTTATCTTCCTACAAAGGAGATTTAAATGGTAAATGGTAAATGATCTGCACTTATATAGCGCCTTTTCTACCTTAGTGATACCAAAGTGCTTTACAATGTGTTTCTCATTCACCCATTCACACACATTCACACACCAATGGCGACAGAGCTTCCATGCAAGGTGCCTGCCTGCCATTGGGAGCAACTTCGGGTTCAGTGTCTTGTCCAAGGACACTTCGGCATGCGGAGGCAAAGACATATATAAGTGGACCCCGCATTGACTGTGGAGGGACGTGTCTAAAGCGCCGCCATCTTGGTTCAGGGCTAGCAGAGGAGGGAGTGCATGAACATCTATGGAGGTAAGAGGTACTCCACAATCTTAAAGTAGAATTATTATAAGTTTTCGACCGATTTCCAAACAGTTTGATTTGTTAAAAACGTCACACACATAGCTATGACAGGATGATTGGATGTCCTTTTGTTCTATTTATGTATGCCTGTCTGTCTTCCATGTCTAGATTTATGATCACTTTTATAGTGCAAACATTTCATTCCTCTATAGACGTAGTAGGAGCGAGTGGCACTGTACCAAGATGGCCGCCGCGTAGGCACGTCGCTCCAATCGGCAGCAGCAGTCAATGCGGGGTCTATGTATATATGCCTATGTGCGGAGGGGCTGGAGATCGAACCGCCAACCTTGCGATCATTGGACAACCCGCTCTACCACCTAAGCCACAGCTGCACATCATTTCAAAGGCTTCAGTTTAAAAAAGCATAGGGAGAGCAAGAAAAAAGTCAGGTTTGAACCTTATATCTAATATATGGACTGCTGAATAGATACTTAGCTTTGACCCGTCATTTCAGCATATAAAAAGAGAAGCTTTGCACTGCCCCCTTGGGATTTGCTAAAGCGCATGCAGCAGATAACGTTACTGAGGTGCAGAAGTGCCTGATGGGATGCCTTGACAGTGATGCAGCCTTTATGTGAACCATAAAACTTCACCACTCCATCTGTATGCCTATATTCTCAATCCCCCTCTCTCCCCGTCTCTCTGTCTCTTTTTTTCCCCTCTAAATGTCATCGTCATTATCTCTTCATTAAATCAGAATGGCCTTTTTCATGTATTTTCACAAGCAATTGATTCTGCCACTGGTTGCCAAGAGGAATGACAGGGTCTGTGGGTTTAGTCCCCTGCGGGTGGAGGTCCACGGCGGCAGCAGCTACAGTGGCCCTACCACCACCCCGAGTGTAGTTTGCTTTGCTTTCCCCTTTCAGACATACTGTAGAACCTCTCTCTTTCTGCAGCTGCACAGATGGGTTGTGCTCTTTTATTCATAAGGGCTACACTAACTTTGATGTGGCTTTGCGTTTGCAGCATGTGTCAGATTGAGATGGAGGCAGCGAGTGGGTTGGAGGGGAAAGAGCAGGGAGGTGGGAGCCGAGTGGGAGGTTGTCGTACTGGCCAGACACACTAACTGTTCCCTCTGCCTCTTTTCTGTGGTCCTCAGTTCCTCCGGGCCTTTGTGTGCTTTCTATTATGCATGAGTGTCATAACCAGTACAGTCAATCTGCGAGCCACAGGCACAGGGTGGACATTCCCACAGCTGTGTGAGTGCGGGAGGTTTGTTTGATATAGGAAACATACAGTTGCGCCGACTTTGAATTCCTGTCACATGATTAGAGTCAAGTTTGAGCTGGGGAGTTTGAATTCCTCAAGTTCATAATTGCCACGCTAAGGCCTGCTCCCCCTTCAGCTCTCCAGTGTAGCATTTACGCAGTTGTCAGTGATAACAGTGGCAGATTTACAGCTCGAAATCCATGGCAATTTTTGAAACTACAGGTCTTTGATTTCTGACAGGGGTAGACGGGAGCAAGCTTCTCATTTCGAGTCAGCGACCTTCAATTTTTCTGACTGAAATTACAACTTTGAGAGGACTGAACTCCTGAGTAGGTTTGAAAATCTCCATCTCCAGCTAACTTTTTTGAAAGTCTCCATCTAACTCATGATAATAAGAGCCCTTAATATGAATTTGATAGCTACTTACAGGATAAGCCGGGCTATAGCTGTAAATGCTAAAGCCTAAAATGGAAATAATGGCAGAGCATTATTTTTATATTGCAATTTAGAGCAGGTTCCCCCATTTTTAGGTGGACATATTCTATATTTATGTTGATTGCTAAACCAGCTTCTACAATGCAGTAGATGTGTCTGTACTGAATTGGATTTTACTTTAATTCAACCTGCACAAGGCTGCAAGTAAGTCCTTAAATGTCTTGTTTTGTCCACAACCCAAAGATAATCAGTTTACTGTCACATAAACAAGAAAATATTCTGATTTAAGAAGGTGTAATTAAAGAATTTTGCCTTTTTTCTTTAAAAAAAACCCTCAAATAGTTAATTTACAAGTTGAAAACCTATCGGTGAATTGTTGCAGCTCCACCCTGCACGCCGTCATAATAATGCAGGTAATGATATGCCAGCGCTTTACCTCGGTATTAGTGGAGATTGTAATCTAGTTAGCCAGGCTGTTGAGTCATGTTAATGTAAGATGAGATAAGATTAAATTAATTGTCCCCCGAAGGAAATTTGACTTGGGCAATAGTGAAAATTTTACAGCTTTGTAGAATTACAGACAAAAACAATAATTAAACGAAAAATACACAGCTAGGCAGTATACAATAATTCCTATAAAAGGTTTTCACCCCCTTGGAAGTTTTCGCCTTTTAGTGCTTTTAACCCTTTAAGACCTTCAATAGAACAAGTAGCCAGAGCATATCTTTACATTTTTACATGCTGTAGTGCCATTTATTTAAAAAAAATAAATAAATAGTTAATAGATCCTGAAGAGTATAAAAATCTGGAACTCCCAACCAGTCAGTTAGAACTGATTAAGCCTCTTGGATGAGAGGTGGAACGTCTTCAACAAACTCAAGCAAGTCCAGATGCTACGATTGAAACTACGACTCTTTGCCACTCTCCCATAAAGCTTTTGACTGCTGAAGAACAGACAACAGTTGTTCTATGCACAGTCTCTCCCATCTCAGCGACTGAAGCTTGTAACTCCTTCAGAGGAGTCGTATGTGTCGTACTACAAACATACTTAATATTGCACTTGTCGGAGCACTGTATTGCACTTTGCATAAAACAGATAAATAATGCCAGTACTACAAAAAGCAGGCATCAACCTTGTAGATAAAATGCGTAGGCCGAACACATCTAGAGTTCAGATTGAGCTTTTGTTTGTTGAGCAGAGATAGAAGTGGGAATAAAAGACAGTTTAAAACGATTGCTCTTGTATTTGCATGTTAAAGCAGACAAACCCCTCAGAGTGCATTCTCTCCACGTTTACTTGCAAATGTTGTGGGTTTGGAAAGGTGGACACTTCAAACTCTTTGGATAGTAAGTACGAGAGCCTCATAAATAGGAAACACTTGAGTGGAACTGAGGCATACCTAATGTTATTAGCAACACTTTTGCTTTTCCAATATGACAAGTCAAAATTTCTGGGGTGAAAAAAAAGCTGTGCAAAGCTCGAAGACCGCTTCGCCGAGGTTGCTAAGCTATAATTGGACAATCTGTGTTTCAGAGAGGGGCTGAACGAAAGGTCAATTGACCCTTAAGATGGCGAGAGAGCATGCAAAAAGAGATCAGGGTTGTTAAAAAGTCTAAAAATATAATTGAATTTGTTCTCATTTTATCTTTCGTGTTAATAATAAAGCTCCGGCAGGATGGCATTATGTTTGGGTTTAAAATGGTTGCCCTGATCACTGACAGTACATTCTTTGCCTACCTGCGCCGTGGTGGGGCCCGAAGAGAAAAAATGCTTTTCTTCTCTGCTCCAATCTCAAGCCCATTTATTAAGGTGTGTTTATCATTCATAGTGACCCGGGTTAAGTGTCCTGAGAATTATATTTAAGGCTGCGGGTCCCAGTTGGCAATTAAGTACAATTCATTACAGCAGACACACAGCCCTACAGGGGGAAAGGTAAGAGCCATGGCAAAACACTACAGCAGGCAGGAGAGAAGGGAAACAGTAGAGCGAGAAAGGAAGAGGTGTGAGATTGATATAAAAAAGGATGGATACGTGTAGGAGGGAATCAATGTGAGAAAAGTGGCAGATTGTGTTTAAGAGGTGTGTAAGGAATTAAAATAAAGATTCTTTGTAGAGAGGGGCGCTATTTATCAGTGGTAGATAGCTCGGCTGCACTCTCACCTGATGGTGTGGTCTGTGAGCGCTGGCACTCCTCTCAGAGAGAATTTCAAGCCTTTCATTTGTTGCATTTTGATGTCAGGAGTGTAAGATGTTCTGGTGTTTTCTTGCCCCGCAGAGCGGCGCCCCAGAGCTGGCACTCTTTTGAAGAGGCGACCCCCAGCTGGTAAGGATCGACTGTTCAAAAAGCTTTTCTTGTGTGCATGTAAAACATACGTGACGCACTTGAACCAACTCAAATACTCATTTAGACTCTTAGTCATATGTTGAGTAGGCCACCATCATACAGATGCAGCAGTGGTGTTGTATTGATTGCCTTTTGGTGCCATTATATAAGCCGCCCTTAGCTTTGGCTTTTCATGTTGTTTTTCTTAATTAATTCAGGAGTTCTTGTCTCTGTGGCTTCATTATGTAATACATTTGTATATGTTGGCTGTGTTTGCTGTTGTTAACTATTTTTAACAGTTTACTGAGCATTTGCCACGCATTCTGACCGTGTGTTAGTCATCAAGCACGACCCCTTGGAAGCACACTTCCTGTCATTTCAGGTGCACTTTACATGTTTAGTGTTTGGAGGATTATTCAATATGTAGAGTTCATATTATAACAAATGCACTGGTGGATGAAATACTGCCATGTGGTGCTTAACCCTCTGAATCCTAAGCAGTTTCTGGGCCGACCAGCCATATTTTTTACTCACTGTGGGCTCATTTTTTATTGCAATGTAAAATCCTCCACTTCTATGGAAACAGCACAACCATGACTAGAAGTGGAGAGAACTAAAAATGTCTCTTATGCAGTATAAAAAGGTTGCAATGTCATAAATCATCAGAAAAAGTAAAAATGCAGGCTGAATTTCTTTGATTGTTCATTTCACAAAATAAAAAAAAAACCTTGGAATTAACATGTACAACATTTTCCAAGTGCCCTCAGGTGTTCTGAATACTGGAAATATAGTGATTCTACACAATACAGATATTTTACTACTTACGTTTTTAATTTGTTTTCATACTTGTGTCTTCTCTGCTGCGTAAACACAACCTGCAGTTCAGCCGAGAAGTCTTCTTGAATTTTTGTCACATGACTGGTTGGTCCCAGCTGAGTCACTAATGATTTCCTGGTTGCAGATTTGTTTTTGTTTTTTACAGAATCTAGTTAGACTGAACATTTTTTCACATTATGTAGAATAAAGTGAGATTGTTGAATTACAATATCACAATTTTAGTTTTCAGATAGAAGGGCACGTCTTACAGGAGAATTTCAGGGGTATCTGAAAGTTGAAAATGTAATAAAAATTTCTGTTTGCTGTCATTTTGGCTTTTTTTTTTTTTTTTTTGAAGATGACATGTTTTGTAGGGGTGTAACGGTACACATATTCGTATTGAACCGTACAGTACAGGTACTTTCGGGTCGGTACAGAGATGTAAGACTATGAAGAATGGCCAATGTACAGAATTGTTTTAATTGCGAAACCTAAAACCTCATAGTGCCCACAGTTGTGGCGGACCTTCTCCAACTCACAGTTGCACAGTATTGCCGAACTAAAAACAAGTAGGAGTTTCCAGTGGACCACAGGATGTGACGGACCGTTTGTTCTCCTGCTGGCGCTTCTGTGATGTCTAGTGAATGGGATGGCTAATGCTAACACCAAGAAGCCAGAGCTGGAAGACGCTCCATTAATTTAATTTACTGAGTTACTAACAGCTCTTTGGTTTAAGAAAATAAACAAATGTTTTGGATTAATTATGAGCAGTTAAAAAAAAAAAAAAAAGTCCCCTTAACTGAGAACCGAACTGTACCAAAGCGTGACTTTCATACCGAGGTACGTACCGAACTGTGATTTATGTGTACCGTTACAACCCTAAAGTCTTGCAACCCTGCCAGTGGGTGTTGGGGTTAAAAAAGTAAAGAAAAAGCACTAATAATACACAGTACTCTGTTCAGCGTGAAAGTATTGCATTCTTATTTTTTTTTAACGTAATTAAGATCACAAAAGTGTTTCACAAGGCAGCGAAATAAAACAGACTAGAGAAAATATCTAAAATTAAACGTAGTGGAGTCAAAAGTACCACATTTGCCCCTACATTTTTATTCAAGTAGAAGTCTGAACCAGCAGAAAATGGAAATACTCATGTAAAGTATAAGTAGCCCAAAATTGTACTGAAGCACTGTACTTGAGAAAATGTTACTTTACAGCACAGCTGGTAGTTGTTGTGTTCACATTTATCACTGTTTAGCTCTATGCCCTTGTTTTAAATTGAGCCAGTTTCATAAGAACCTTTCTAGTGAACGAGCACAGCTTTTGTGGATGAACTATACCAACCCTGCTCCCATAAAAACAATACTCACAAGAGGTTTTAATCCAACCTTTATTTCAAAGGCGAGCCTACACATTTCCACATCTGTTGGAGTGTGTGCTCGTGTTTGTCGTATTGTTTTTCACCTGGTGTGAACTCTGTGGCTCGCTTGGATAACTCTGCAACTCCTAAAAGGGAGATAAAGTGACTTCATGAAGCTGAAGAAGGGCTTTTGCTGATAAAAACAAGTAAAGACGTCCTCAATCGACATGAGCGAAGATTGAAAAAGTCTGCAGAACAAGCCGCAGTTGGTTAATTATTGATTTTAGGTGCTTCTCTTCATTTATATGCAATGGTAACTGTATTTAATGTTGGCTTTAAAGTCCGTTTTACCCTCTGACATTCTGTAGATGTTGTTCTTGAACTCCCCAAACCACTCCTACATATAACGTGAATGGCACCATGGGTGTGAGACGCTATTCATTTTACTCTGAATGAAATCAATATAATCGAGCTCCCTTTGGAATTGCATTGTGTCTGGAGCCCCTCATCGCACCGGTTCCACCCAAAAGTAAACGAAACATTAAAATGAAGAAAAATCTTAATTCAATACGAGCCTTGTTCGCGCATTCATTTGGCAAACTTTTTGTCAATTACTTGAACGCTCCATTGATCTCATTGTAAACAGGCTTCGGTGTGTTCATAGAGCCTCTATTGTGATGAAAAGGGTATTTTTTGTTAAACTTACTCACTGAGGGTCCCAAATATATTCCCATTTTTCAAAGGCCCTTTAAGGTGACTATAAAAGCTATATGTTCCAGTTACTACACGCATTATTGTGAGACAAAATCATATGTGATCTGCACTATTCATGAACGTCACGCTTGAAAAACCTGTTTAAATACCTGTTTTGCAAACTAACCACCAACCCCTTCCCTCTTTTTGTCTTCCTCTGCCTCACCTTCCCTCCGGCTTCTCCTTGCCATAATTATTCATTCATTCAGCTTCCTCATTGCATGCACATTGGCTAAGAGGTGCTGTAATCATTTTCTTTTTTTGATGGAAGGCATTTCTTCCTGTAATCCAGCAGAGCGTATGCCAGGTCTCACTCTTGGTCTTTTCATATGGAGGCTGAAGAGGATGTGCCTCTGTAGGCTTAGTATTCTTAATCTGAATGGCTTTTTGCATTTTCTCATTTTCTGCTGTCACTGTCAGCGATGCACGGCCTCTCGACAAAATGCTACACAAAGCTGACAGTGTTTGAGCTGCATTTCAGTGCTAGTGGTTAATACAGCACAGATCTGTTTCTCAAAGTATATTGCTAATACTGCAATATAGGCTTAATAAGTGACTTTGCTCTTGTTTGGTCAGTAATAATTCAGCTAATAAGCTTAAGCAGCTACAGCGGGCTCCACTTAGGCACAACGGTGCTTTGAGGTAAATATAATCACTAGCGTTCTCACTATGACAATCCCATCATGCTGATGTGAAGACAGTTAAACTGTTTGCCATCTAAGTTTAGTGTGTTAGCATACAAACATTAGCTATGTAGCATTAAACACAAACAGAGGTCGATGTGAATGTCATTTGTTTTGCAGGTAAATAATCATAAAACACATCCATCCATCCATTGTCAATACACCGCTTAATCCTCTGTAGGGTCAAAGGGGGGCTGAAGCCTATCCCAGCTGACTCGGGCGAAGGCAGGGGACACCCTGGACAGGTCGCCAGTCTATCACAGGGCTATCATAAAACACAATACTGGACAAATCTGATATTTGATGACATGCAAAACCACAAAATTCAACCTCATGTAGGGGTTTTCGATGGACAGAGAGCTGGTTTGTTTTCTTGTTGTTCCTTGCGAACCAAGTTACCGTGCATTTGGACCAAATATAGGTTGGTTAAGAACCTAAAATATTGGTTCTTAGGGATGCCAGACGGATCTGAATGGGAATTCTGATCGTCAATTGATTCATTTGTGTTTATAACTCAACAAATTCAAATTTTCTAACTGATAAGGCAAAAGACGAAGGACATGCACGTCAGAAAATGTACTCTAGATTAGCTGTAACACCTGGTTTTGCCACCAGGGGGAGCCTTTTACTGTTCAGTTAGATGAATGGCTGCAGTTTGTTTACTGTTTAATACTAAAGCGACCCGAAGAGGTGGTCTTTCGGACTTTGTGCAGTTCCATGTTGACAAGCAAAGAGCATTTAAGGTTTAGCTAGCAATGGGCCACCATGACAGAGACTTATGTGGTGGTTAATGACTTCCGACCAGTGCTCATGTATTGAAGAAGAGCTGTAGTTTACTAGAGTAGCGCTACTATATTTAAATGGCTAATGTTACATGTCGGTGGTTAAATTGGCTCTATTAGCATATGGAAAAATGTCCACTCTGCTGTATTTGTTTAAACATTTAATCGATTGTTGAGGTTAAGAGGTTAAGAAAACTGTTTGCATCCCTAAATGCCATCACGAGCGGGCGTGTATCAAACTTGTGGAACCAAACAAGCCAAATGGAGACGAAGTGTGTTGCCAGATTGTCCAAAGAAACTCAGATTTTATTATCTGTCGGTCCTCTACAGGGTGTTCTGTGGGTCCCAAATGGGAACTGAAGTGGTTCTCTGTCAGTCGAAAGCCCTAATGGTGGCACTATAGGAAAACCAGAATAGCTGTTAAAATATATATCATATTTTAGGGCTCAAAATGGGTTCAGTGTTGCATTAACTCTCTTTGGCTTGTTATTTTTCTTGATCTCTTGACCCTGAAGTTGCTCAGATAAACACACAAATAAATAAAAAGTGCTGTAGCTGCGTATTACAGTCCATATACTGGTAAGTGTCACTGATGCATGGTTTGTGCAGAAAATGTCAAATCATTAATACTGCATTCCTGCCATGTGATTATTTGCAAAAGGCTGACGTAGCAGAGAAAACATGGCTACCTGGTGTTTTTTCCCCACTGCCTTTTGAATGGAAACACAATAGCTGGTGCAACATTAATGATGTCTCCAATTGTCAGAAATGTCTTACATTTTTGTTTACCTCTTTGCAAAGTGAGGATAGCTATTATTAGGCAGTGCTGTTGATGCTGCAGTTCTGTATTCACCTCTCCAGGCTCTGCTCGGCTGCTCCCGCGGCTGCCACACATCACTTCAGGAATCTGATGAACTGTACCAACCTCAGATTAACCTCCAGCCCTGTCTTTCTTTTTCTGCAATCCCAGACCATCACTGGAGGTGAGTCATGCACTCACACGCTTGGCACATGGGAACTAATGCGCACACACATACACACACACCTCTATACTGACACTCTCTCTCTAACACACACACACACAGAGCGAAGTGAAGTTGCTTCATTGACAGGGTTACAGAGAGGTTTAAAATCCACCTGCCCTCCACTGTCAGACAGGCCCTGCTAAGTCTGAAGTTTAATAGACTCAGGCAGACAGAGCTCTTGGAACAGTAGGGAGGATCTTTTAGGATATTCAAGTGCAAGCACTGTTAATTCTCTCAAATATAAATAGAATCCGAACGTTCTTATCCTGGGAAAAGAATAAGAAGCTTAGGAAAAAGACAAGTATTTATTTGAAGCATTAAAATAACCTTTTAAAATCAGAATTGCTCTACAGCAGAAATGCTTTACTCGAGCAGTTATGGAAGTAAATTAAAACTGTTATTGTGGGCATCAGTGTCTTGTATAAAAACAAGACAGGGCAGATTCTTGCCTCAATAAATTCTGTTGTGTATTTTTGTACTTTTGGAAAAAATCAAGCTTTGCCAAGAAGCCTGGAACGAGTACAGTCACTGATGTTGACTGTGTATGTGCTTCTACACAAGTTTGAATATGAAAACACCAGATATTACTGAGTGACAGTTGAAATGTTTTCGAAATTATGAAAAACTTCATTGGAATTACATGTTTTTAGTCTCAACCAGCATCTCATGTGAGCATGAAGATCAGAAAAGAAGAGTTGTTGGCAGAAATGCTAGGCTTCAGTAGCTGACTGCGTTGTAGAATGGTCTGACTACCCCTCATTATTATTCTTCCATAGGGAGAAAAAAACAGCACTTTGGATTGTTTATTTTCGTTCCTGCAGCAGCTGGGTACAGACAGACGTCCTGCTGCATTCTTAATACATCAAACCTTTACATTACATGGGGTGCTGTTAAGCCCAGGATGCAGTGATGGTGCCCCCCACAAAATGGTGTAGCCTGGGACTTATTTTAGTGAAATATTTACATGCAGGGAGTCAAGCAAAGTCATTAAAATTGCTACTTACCTAAAGTGCCAAACAGGCTTGCCTTATTGCATCCGAATCTTCAGGAAAAACTTGATATTGTCAGCGAATAGGTTGCTGCTCAGAGGTTGTTTCCTGTAGTAAATGAGACTTTGAAAAAGGTAAAACTGGAGGAGAATTCCACATGAGGAGAATGGCAGAAATGGCAGAAATATATAAATCAATCGACATTTGGTGAGTCAGACTACATGTCCTCTTAATATAGTCTTTAAGTTATCTGTGTAAATCATTATTACTGTATATGTTCCTTTAACTGAGCACAGTTCCTACCAAAGTTCAAACATCACAGTTGCTGAAGCTGAGAAATCAGTGATTTTCAGATATGCCTCTTTTAGATCCAGACATCAGCTTCTAAGGGTTATTTAACTGAGAGTGGCAGGAAAACCAGTTTGAGTTGGTTCATGCCAATTCCGAGGCACTTTAGAAGCAGTGTGACGACTCAGATTGGATCATCAACTCAAGACCTTTGCTTCATTTGACTTACCCGCCCCAAAATGTGTGCTGCATTCTTCACAGCCAAGTGCATTCACAGCCATATACTTCAACAGATATATATGTGTCTTAGAGCAGGAGGAGTTTGATTTTGCTTTGGGATTACATACTTTTAGTCTTCCGCTACATTTACAGTACATTGAAGCAGAAAGTGCCAGACAATTTGCAACTTAAAGGGTACGTGTTATGCTTTTCCTTACTTTCTGTCATAATATTACAATGCACATATAAAATATATCCACAGTTTTAAATAATAAAGTACACCGATCAGGCATAACATTATGACCACCTGCCTAATATTGTGTTGGTCCCCCTTATGTGGTCAAAAATGCTCTGAACCATTGGGCATGGACAAGAGGACCTCTCAGGGTGTCCTATGGGGTCTGGCACCAGGACCAGGGCAGTGAATCCTTTGGGTACTCTGGCTTGTGCAGTGGAGCCTCTGTCAATCAAACTTGTTCCACTGCATCCTGTTGATGCTTGATCAGAATGGGGTCTAGGAAGTTTGGAGGTCAAATCAATATCTTGGGCCATTGTCATGTTCCTCAACACGGATGTTAAAATCCAAGGTTTTCCAACAGAACACCACATAGGTACCAATATGATCAATGTTATTCACTTCACCTTTCAGTGGTCATAATGTTGTGGCTGATCGGTGTATATGATATAATGTATAATATAATGTTTGGGCTCAACCAAAATAAACGCTCCAGTTTGCCTCTATCATTCTGAGTTACAAGTAGAAGTGACGACTTCTAATAAAATTATGTTCAACCAACAAACATTGAATTGGGAGAATTACCTTTTTCTCTTTCGTCAGATGTATTTGGAAGCATAAATCCTCCTTTTTTTAAAGTTGATTAGTCATAAAAATTAAGTTGTTTCATCTAGTATTCACGTTATTGTAAAGGATTTTTTGTGTTTTTACATACTACAAGAATACTGAGCACAA
>OMNN01102033.1:0-22048 GCA_900302755.1 Chromis chromis
ACAAACGAGACACAAAACCACATACGAGCTACAAAACCACACAAACGAGACAAAACAATACAAACAAGACAAAAAACCACACAAACGAGCTACAAAACCACACAATCGACAAAACCACACAAATGAACTACAAAACTACACAAACGAGACACAAAACCACATACGAGCTACAAAACTACACAAACGAGACAAAACAATACAAACAAGACAAAAAACCAACACACGAGCTACAAAACTACACAAATGAACAACAAAACCACACAAATAAACTACAAAACCACACAAATGAGCTACAAAACTACACAAACGAGACAAAACAATACAAACGAGACAAAAAACCACACAAACGAGCTACAAAACCACAAGAACAATACACAAAACCACACAAACGAGCTACAAAACCACACAAACAAGAGAGACATTAGTGTTTTTCGGTTGAACTGCAGGCAGTGTTCTCATCTAA
Organism: Chromis chromis; assembly: GCA_900302755.1. NCBI lineage: Eukaryota > Metazoa > Chordata > Actinopteri > Pomacentridae > Chromis > Chromis chromis. Next base: position 464 of record OMNN01102033.1, read on the forward strand.
CATACTGTGAAAGTGAAGGAAACATATTGAAGTGTTTAAAGAAGATGAATTATCTCACCTTCTACATCTGCTGTGTCACTTATGTCAAGTTTTCCTGTAATAAAGATAAAGAAAAGTAATTAATCATCTGTTTTTTTTGCCTTTAAACAGGTTGTGAATAAAAACATGCTGCCCCTGTTTTCATATTTACAGTCTCAACAACCAGAAGAGTCGCATCGTTTTTATAGGATCTCAAACTTTGTGTACAAACTGGTGAGAATGGAGGCAAAAGATCTAGTTTTAATCCATGAAAGTTTGTGTTTGTTCACATTTTTGGGTAAATATGCAGCATTTGTGTCTCATTTGTGTCATTTTGTGTCCTACTTAGTAATGTTTTGTGTCTATTTGTGTTGTTTTGTGTCTATTTGTGTTGTTTTGTATTGTTTTGTGTCTATTTGTGTCATTTTGTGTCCTACTTAGTAATGTTTTGTTTCTCTTTAGTGTCGTTTTGTCTCGTTTGTATTGTTTTATGTCTCGTTTGTATTGTTTTATGTCTCGTTTGTATCATTTTGTGTCTCATTTTGTTGTTTCTTTTCTCGTTTGTGTCGTTTTGCGTCTCGTTTCGTGCTGTTTCGTGTCTATCTTTATTGTTTTGTGTCTCATTTGTGTCATTTTGCGTTGTTTTATCTAGTCGTAGATTGTTTTGGGTCTTGTGTTTTTTGTTGTTTTTGTCATTGTTTTGTGTCTTACTTTGTTGTTTTGTGTCTCATTTGGATGATTTTGTGTCTTGTTTGTGTCTCATTTCGTGTTGTTTTGTGTCCAGTTATAGATTCTTTTGTGTCTCTCGTTTGTATCATTTTGTGTGTCATTTTGTTGTTTTGCGTCTCGTTTGTTTCGTTTTGTGTCCTGTTTTATATAAAGCTAATAACCTTTAACTCTCATACACTTGTGTCTTTCGCTCTTTTCAGACCGAGTAACATTTCTGGCTTTAGACTGAATCTAAACTAATAGCAGCTCATTTAACGATATAAATAATCAAAACTGGGATGAAACAATCCTAAACGACTGGAAGCAACAAACAAATACTTTTAGACTTTTTGATGACGTCAGAAAATCTAAACAAAATCAAAAAATGTCCATATTTGCTAAATTTCTATGATAGTAAACTGAATATCTTTGACAGAAGGAGCGACTCTCCGACTTGTCCACTGAACATGAGTGATTTACTCTGCAGCTCTTGCTTGCAGCTCCAATGCATCTCAGTTTATTTGCGTAAAGATGCAAACTGCTCGGTGCGTTTTTGCATTTCAGCTGCTGGAGCTCACTTGAGTGAGTCGACTTGTTCAGATTAAGAGAAAGGAGCTCAGGTGTATAATGTAAATAAATAGATTTATAATGATGATGCACCAGTTCTATGATCTTTAGAGGATTCTTACCTTTTCTGGATTTGCATTTGAGCCATATTATTAAGAGGACAATGAGGAGCAGAATCAGACAGACAATCAACGGGATGACGATGTGCGCCCACCCCCCTGCAAAAAAACAAGAGTATAAATGAATAAAGCTGCAACACAAACGCTAAATCAGTCACTGTGTTGTTAAACATGCAGATATCTGATGACTTACTTCGCAGGAGAGGGTTGTCAAAGTCGTCACTACCTTTATAGCTGATGGGATTCTCCATCCAACAGCGCATCCAGGGTTCCGGGTTGTTCTCCTACAAATCAGGATCAACAGCTTCAAGCTCATAAACTAAACATGATTTAAAAAGATTACTTGGTGCCTTTGTCTGACCAACATGATAAGGCTAAGCAGCCAAGTGGAGGAAAATCAGAAAAAAACAACTGTACATGAACCCTCTGAACCCCAAACCTGCTGGTAAGTTTGAAAAGCCTTAACTAATTAAGTTAAAATTAACCGTCTACATTAAGTGGATTCTAAAAAAACCAAAAATTTTTACAATCCTTCGCACAACCGTGAAACTATTACTGACTCGGCTGCGACCAACGGACATGTGACAAAAATTCTTGGAGTTTTCGGCTGAACTGCAGGCTGTGTTCAAAATTCATTCTGACTTTATACTGTAGTGAAAAATGAGCCAACTTCGACTTCAGGGCAGTGGTGGCCTCGTGGTTTGTTGCAGGAGGTTGAGGTGGGGAAGTGAGAGCGACTGCTTGTCCCAGTCACCACCACTGTGGGCCCTTGAGCAAGGCCCTTAACCCCTGACTGCTCCCCGGGTGCTGCACCGCGGCAGCTCACTGCTCCTAGTATGTATAGTTAAGGTTAACTTTGAATAGGATGGAGGAGGAATTTCCCCAAGAGGATCAATAAAGGTTAGATTATTCCAGCATATTTATTTAGCAAGTGGTGGAGGACATGTTTAGGGTAAAAATGGGTAAAAATAGCAGTACAACAGTGGAGAAATGCTAAAAAAGGTAAAGTCCTGCATTCAAAATTTTGTTTATGTACAAAAGTTAGTATCTAAAGTACAAATACTCATTACGCAGACTGCCAATTTTCAAAATAATGTCCATAATATTATTGGATTATAATTACTGATTCAATAATAATAACAATAATAACATTATTTGTAGAACAGAGCAAGTGCAACATCAATAAAAATAACAATTAAATACACTAAAATACAAAAGTCCACAGTAAAAGCAATAAATAGGCCTGATTACATGAAAATTAAACATTAAAACTACATAACCAAACAAGTTTAATGATCTAGAAGGAACATTTCTAACCTACATATAAGATGAATAATCAGGAGTGTATATATCATTTAAGCGTGGCATCTAGAGCTAATTTTAATTTTAATACACAGACTTGCCCAATATGGATGATTCTGGTACCGAATCCTACGTTTTAGACCATGTAGAATCTGGTTTCTGGACTTCTGAATCACTAAGAAGTTTATTTTTACCTTATTTGGGATTTTAACTGTGGTTAACCTACATAATGCTATAGTAGTGCAGTAGGTCTTAGGGTGAGAGGTAGATGTACATGTATCACTCTTAATAAAAGTTTGTATCATATCATTGCAGATGCCGTATTCCCTGTTAATGTTTCATTGTTCTGGGCTAGAAATGGTAGAAAGAAGCTTCAAAGAGATCTTAGAGTTGTATTTTTGGATTCCTCATACTTGAGAACCTACTTTTTAACACCAAGATCAACTAAATCAGTTCCTGTAGTGAGAATCGGTGGTAAAATAGGCAATTTATATGCAAAACATGAAATCTTGAATTTCAGGTGGCCAGCGTATTTTTTCAAAAACCCTTAAGGAGTATTTGTGCCAAGTTTGATGCTTGTGTCACATTTTGAAAGATAGTTTCACTGATCTGCTGCACTAATAGCATGCCAGGTGAGATAAAATGAAAAAAAAAGGTAGATAAATAAAATGAAATATCTATTGTTAAAATAGAGATAGAGATAGAACATAAATAAAATATATATAAACAGAATAAGAAAGGATAAAGATGAAGTAATACACTGTACATTAAATAGAGTAAAATATGTAAATAGGTTATCAAATCAATCAAAGCCTGACTTTAAGTTTAAGTGTTGAGTTTGCTTTTAAAATCTAAGTACATCAAACTTGAGTAAACGTACTTCCACCTCTACATTTAGCCTTTATTTCGGTCCTGAGAGCTGCACGGCCAATGAAGCTTCTGGTCGGAGTCCAGCTGTGGTGTTTAATGAGCAGGTGAAGACTGTTGGTGCTGCTCTGCCTTCTGTCACAGGATCAAAGAGGAATTAGCAGCGAGGACAAGTACAGGATGTGTTTGGAAGATTTCCAACGAGGACGCTTTGTGTTCCTCTGTAACCTTTGGCCGGCAGCCTGTGGACTCACCTCCACTGTGCTGTAATAGACGTGTGATTTTCAGCCAAGTTTTTTAGACCTGAATGTAGATAATTGGTACTTTAACCCTTTAAGTCCTAGTGCGTCCCCGGCGACACGTTTGGGCTAGCGCACTTTTGAATACCGTAAATATGTCACGGTTGGTGCTACCGGAAAACATCCAACGGATTCCTGGAGGGGTACGAATAATTTCATTCATCGTTGCGAACGTTGGTAATTTAATTTGGATACGGTAATTTAATTCGGATACGAACGTCGTTGCGCTTTACTGCCAATATAGTGTCATTACGGTAATTTAATTTGTCGTAGCGAACGTCGTTGCGAACGTCGTTGCGAACATTGGTAATTTAATTCGGATACGGTAATTTAATTCGGATACGAACGTCGTTGCGCTTTACTGCCAATATAGTGTCATTACGGTAATTTAATTCGGATACGAACGTCGTTGCGCTTTACTGCCAATATAGTGTCATTACGGTAATTTAATTTGACGCTGCGAACGTCGTTGCGAACATTGTTGCAAACGCCGTTGCAAACGGCGTTGCGAACGTCGTTGCGAACGCCGGTAATTTAATTCGGATACGAACGTCGTTGCGCTTTACTGCCAATATAGTGTCATTACGGTAATTTAATTCGTCGTAGCGAACGTCGTAGCGAACGTCGTTGCGAACGGCGTTGCGAACGGCGTTGCGAACGGCGTTGCGAACGTCGTTGCGAACATTGGTAATTTAATTCGGATACGGTAATTTAATTCGGATACGAACGTCGTTGCGCTTTACTGCCAATATAGTGTCATTACGGTAATTTAATTTGTCGCTGCGAACGTCGTTGTGAACATTGTTGCAAACAGCGTTGCAAACAGCGTTGCAAACAGCGTTGCGAACGTCGTTGCGAACGCCGGTAATTTAATTCGGATACGAACGTCGTTGCGCTTTACAGCCAATATAGTGTCATTACGGTAATTTAATTCGTCGTAGCGAACGTCGTAGCGAACGTCGTAGCGAACGTCGTTGCGAACGTCGTTGCGAACGCCGTTGCGAACGTCGTTGCGAACATTGGTAATTTAATTCGGATACGAATGTCGTTGCGCTTTACAGGCCAATATAATGTCATTACAGTAATTTAATTCAGATACGATAATTTCATTCGGATACAAATTAAATTACCGTAATGACACTATATTGGCTGTAAAGTGCAACGTCATTTTAACCTTTATTACAATCTGATAAGTGTCAGTAAATCGTAAATAACTGCCAGATATTGAAAGTTTCTTCTGAAAAAATGGGCACCAGCACTCACAGGACATTTTCTGACCCTTTTGTAGTCAGAATAAGAAAAAAAGACCAGGTGGACATTTTGAGGCTCAGATCTTAAAGGGTTAAGTCATAGTTAGCCGTGTTTTTTGTTATTATAGCCAGTTTCCCTGCTTCATGTGTAAATTACAGAGCTGTGAATGTCCTGTTTTGCAGACGGGTGTGGCCCAGTCGCTGTCTCTGTCTGAGGATTTGATCTTCTGCGGTTGTGCTGACGGGACGGTTCGAGCTTTCAGCCCTGCCGACCTGAGCTTCGTCTGCACGCTGCCCAGGCCTCACCCGCTCGGCTCTGACGTCTCCGCCGTCACCGAGTCCAGGTGAGCAGCAGATCAGGAGTAACGGAGCCTTCCCCTTGGCAGCGATCCACCGCCAGATCAAATGTGTTCTATTTATAGGGCTTCCTGTCTCAAGTGGCACCGATTCACGGTTTAAATATCTCCTATAAGCCTCTTATTGTTGCTAAAACACGAGGACGACATTTCTATACCTTTTCTCCCCCCGCAGCCATCTATTTAACTCCAGGACAGACGCCCGTTATCCAGACGCCATCGCTGTGACGTTCGACCCCGCCGGCCGCCGGCTCAGCTGCGTCTATAACGACCACAGTCTGTATGTGTGGGATGTGAGGGATGTTCAGAGGGTCGGGAAGCTGCACTCTGCCCTCTTTCATGCTTCCTGTGTCTGGGATCTGGAGGTAAACACCGTGAGGAGGAAGACGTGTGTTTTAAATCAGCTGCTCAGGTTGATTTAGGTTACTGATTAGTGGAACTCATCAATACCAAATCAATTAGAAAAATGGGCAGCTTTAGACAGATCATTACACCACTGAACTAATGGATTCTTATTATGCTATTTGGGTGCTCATTACCCACACTGAACTCTATATTATTTTAGTTTAATGTACTTTTTATATGTTTTATAATAATTTTAACTTCAATTCAATTCAATTTTATTCATATAGTGCAAATTCACAACATATGTCAACTCACAGCACTTAACATAGTGAGGTATAGACGTTACGAATTATAAACAAAGAACAGAAAACCCAACAATCCAAAGTTGCTTTTAGATTCCCTATGAGCAAGCAGTCAGCGACGATGGGAAGAAACCAAAAAAAAAACTAGGATAGGAAGGGGGAAAAAACCTCCGACAGAACCAGGCTGAGGGAAGGTGGACATCTACCTCCACCAGTTGGGGTGAGAGTGGGGATGAGGGGTAGATAACTTGCTAATAATCCTCAGTAAAAAGCAACGCATACTGCTTAACCCTTTAAGACCTGAGCCTCAAAATGTCCACCTGGTCTTTTTTTCTTGTTTTGATTACAAAAAGGTAAGAAAATGTCCTGTGAGTGCTGGTGCCCATTTTTTCGTGGGCATTTTTCAGCCAATATAGTGTCATTACAGTAATTTTACGGTAATTTCATCCAGTGGATTCCTGGGGGGGGCACGAATGAAATTACCGTAATGACACCATATTGGCTGTAAAGTGCAACACCTCAGCTTTCAGAAACCATTGGATATTTTTTCCGATAGCACAAACGGTGACATATTTACGGTATTCCAAAGTGCGCTTGCCCAAACGTGTCGCAGATGACGCACTAGGACTTAAAGGGTTAATACAACTGCATTATAGATCGAGCTTTGCAGCTTAGAAAGACCATTTTCACAACCAGTATGAAGGCCAAAGCTGTGGATTATTAGGGCCGAAGTGAACCAAAGAAAATCTGGAATGACTGAACTAAATAGGCCACAGTGCACTGAGTGCTCTCTACCTGCTTGCCCTTATTATGAATAAACATAAAAACCTGGTATCTGCCGCATATTAAATCATTTGTACCTGCTTATTTTCTACTGGAATTATAAGAACAGACTGGGAGCAGAGCAGCTGCCCATATTCATAGGATTTCTGAAAATAGAATTACATCAACAGGTGATCCAGAACTACTGAGCAATTTAAGTTAGCTGCTTTGTTGTTGTTGTTTTTATGATCTCCCATGTTGGTTGCTCAGCTGCAAACTGTTTATTGCTAAGTATACACTTGACTTTTAAAATGCTCTAAATGTTCTAAACGTACAGTAAACATGACCTGTAAATTATAGACTGTGTAAATAAAGATGGATGAAAAGTAAAGCCACTGGAGAAGTGCACTTAACATGCAGTCTTTCTAACAGCCAGCAGGGGGCGACTCCTAAGCCAGATTGTATAGAAGTCTATGAGAAAATGACCCAACTTCTCACTTGATTTGTTACCTCAGAAAACATTTTCCTAATGCATTTATGGTTTCAATCACTGATTTCAACACTTCTTGAACACAACATAGAGTTATTTTTTATATTATAATAAAATTTAGAGTAAATTAAACAATAAAGCAGGGTATGTTTTGGGTCGCAACTATATCGTTGTATGTTGTTTTCTCAAGTCAAATCAACCACTCGCTTATTACATCTGGTTTCAAAGAAGCCAAGAAGGCCGAATTCCATAATCAAAACATCAAAACAGCAGTCCGTGAACCAATGTGTGAGGCAATGGTGGCTATGTTCATCTCATATATACAGTTTATGCGTTAAATAAGTTGGGCCAGTTCAAAATTGTGAAAACACAGGGTTGTTTACCAAGAAATAATGGAATAATCCTGAAAAACTAAGGATGTAGCACTTCTTTCCTTATGAAAGTAACACCAGCGATTGTCTGACCAATGAGAATTTGGTTGTATAAGAGCAAATCAACCTACTAAACAGCTAGAACACTACCTTCCTCGGTCATGATAGTGACCCATAGGGAACATTAATCTATATACTAGCGGTCCATATTGTTTATAATAATGTAATTAATATTCCTTGTGCTATCCTTCCCCAGATGTTTCCAGATGTCCCTGGAGAGCTTTCTGCTGGTCTGTCATCAGGTTCATTCCTCACCTGTTCAGCTGATAATACCATCAGACTGTGGCGAACGTCAGACTGGACACAAACTCAATCTCAGAACATCCTCAGCAGCGTGAGTTTGGCTTCAAACACAAACATATTTCCTTTGTGTCAGGATAAAAGAACATGTTGACATTTCAAGTGCAAATTCTCCCTGTGATGGATTACGTCTGTCATCTCATCTTCGCTCCACAGGATCTCTTGAATATAATGTACGTAGACGGAAACACTGGAGCCTTGCTAGACTGTACGACAAACGCAGACAAATCAGCTGATGGACAGACGGCAGAAATCAGAACAGGCATCAGAACCATCTGTGTCAGTCCGGACGGCAAACATCTGGCATCTGGAGATCGCAATGGGATGCTGAGGTAGAACAAGACATTTGTCACATTTTTACTCACTGTGAACAAATTTTTCACTACAATATAAATTCCTGCACCTCTATGGAAACAGCACAACTATGATAGAAAGAAGTAGAAAGAACTCAGATATGTGTTTTGGGCAGCATGACACAGTTATAATGGCAGAAATCATTTTTAAAAAGTAGATTTTTTGACTATTTATTCTACAGAAATTGAAAAAACCTGGAATCGAGTTGCGAAACAATTTCCAAGTGTGCACAGGTCTTTCCAATACTGAATGAAATGGTGGCTCTACATGCTATAGATACTTTACCAACCTTTAGACACTGGGGTTTTTCCACTCTAATCTGCACATCGACTTTAAAAAGATGTTTCACCATGCTGAATGTATCTTCCAACAACTTGTTGCTCCGTATACTGTTTTTGAGCCATGCTGCATTTATTTTATTGATCCAGTAGGTTTGATTTTCCTCTCAGTCTGTATTATCGTCTCCTCTCTGTGTGTACACTGCCTGCACTTCAACCGAAAACTGTCACGTGACTGTTGGCCCTACATGAGTCAAATGTGTCTTTTCAGTTAAGCCAAGGAGCACAATTTTTAGGGTTGGTCTTCATAGGGTTCTAGATGCTGGTGTTCATGGGTGTCTGGATGTTAGACGAATTAATCCATTTGTTTATTGGACGTTAGACGAATTTTGGTAAATTTTTAAACGAGACCTGTGGAATAAAGTGATTTTGATGAAATACCAACATTCTGAGGTTAGATTTAAGTTTTTCAGCCAAACAGCACATTCCAGATGGTTAGTTCAAAGACTGTGGGAAAATTCAATGATTCTTTCTGTTTTTACATTTTCTGATTGCGATAAATGGTGTAATTGTGCAGATTTTTCAAACCTAACATGCCTTAAAAACCTGCCAGCTGGTAAGGTTGAGGGTTAAAAATGTGACCTTATAATCTGCAGGGTTCATGACCTCGGCAGCATGGAGGAGATCCTGAAAGTTGACGCTCATGATGCTGAGATCCTCTGTCTGGAATACAGTAAACCAGAAACAGGTCAGTGTGAGACTCTAATGAGGCATGTTTGGAGAATATTGTTGCACTGGTTGTATAAATGATGAGAGATTTAATTGCTGTGTCAGGTCTGAAGCTGTTGGCCACGGCGAGCAGAGACCGCCTGATCCACGTCTTGGATGCCGCCGACGACTACAGTCTGGTGCAGACGCTCGACGAACACTCTTCATCCATAACAGCCGTCCGCTTTGCTGGTGAGCCACTCGAGACTCTGTCAACATCTGACGGCTAATCTCCCCCTAATCCTCGCTCTCATCTCCACTCGGTCCCACACAAAGTCCCTCGTTCATTCAGCTCGCAGCGCTCCTCGTTTAAATAATAGATGACAGCTACATGTGTCGTCAGGTGGAGTTTTGTTTGTCTGAGCAAAGCCTTTTTCTGGTACGCTTTGTTTTGCTCTCTTTCAATTAAGATATTTGCTTCAGTCATCGTCCCCAAAGGTGGAAGAAACCCTCAGATCTTGTGTTTAAGTTAAAATCCCAGTAGAAGAATATTCAGTTACAAGTAAAAATCATGCATTTGAGTTTTAAATTAACTAAAAGTGCAAAATTATCTGCATTAAAATCTATTTTAAGTACCAAAATTAAAAGTTTTTATAATGCAGAATGGCCTATTTTAGAATGTATCAGCATCAGTGTGTTCATCACACACTGTTGGATCTGATGAAGGTGATTTAACTTCAGGGATCAATACATTTTTATCTTAACCTAAACCGATTATATTTAGTATTTTTATGCTAAATCTGCAGAGAAATACATATAGTGGAGTAAAAAGTACAATATTTGCCTCAGAATTGTTGTAGAATAGAAATATCAGGTAGCAGAAAATGGAAATACTCAAGTAAAGTACAAGTAACTCAAAATTATACTTAAGTATTGCACTTGTGTAAATGTACTTTTTGATTTGCTGCACTCATGTACTGTCTCTTGACTTTTCCATGGTTTATAAATTCTTCTTAATAGGAGCTCGGCAGGGTTTCTGTGTACTTTACATGCCTTAATTTGTTTTTGAAGTTTAAAAAAAAAAGTCTAATTAAATAGTTTATGATGATAATTGTGTTTTGTTCTTCAGCCAATGACAACAAGGTGAGGATGGTAAGCTGTGGAGCCGACAAGAGCATCTACTTCCACACCGCACACGAGGTAACATCACTGTCATTTCCCAGCTTCTATTAAATGTATGTTGTAGAACATCCAAAAATACTAAAAACATTAACACAATAACTGAGAATCTTCTGTCTTGCATATAAATTATTATTTATTATTCCCACAGCAGGGAAATTTGGAGTCTTACAGTCGTACAGAGGATAGTGCAAAACGTAGAAAACATCAGTAGAAAGAAAGTGAGAAATAAGTAAACGTAATATAAATATAAGTGTAAACAAGTAATGGTGATATTGTACAGATTCTACTACATCAAGTCAAGATATTGCACAACATCTTCCATGAACTTCCACTGACTAAAATTCTTTATTAAAGGTTTGATTTGTACTTGTGTATATCAAACCTGGTATGGTATGGTATGGGTTTTATTTATACAGGGACCGTGCACAATTTAACACTGACCATATAGGAAAGATGCATTGTGCCAGCTTATAGCAAAAAAGCTAATTTCCACCTGTAGTCCCTGGACAGGTTGATGTTGCAGTCTTTACATTTACTGATTCTAATTGTAGATGGAATACATGACCATGTCTAATTACATTCACATTATAATTAAAACGTCATCATATTCATACATTTAATAAAAATTCGATTACCTTCGATTCTGCATTAGAATGCCTGTAAACTAGACGACTAGAACAATGGCATATATTGTTAACTTTTGTATGTACATAACATTTAATGTTTCCAACAATGTTCAAACTGTTTTGGTCGACTGTCAGTGGCGTCATATCACATCTGCGACAATGGCAGAATGGAAGTGTTACGTTAGCTTACGTTGCTTGCAGCTGTACATGAACATAAGTGAATAAAACTTTAATAGATTACACACTCGTCCGTGAACATAATTTTCATGCACTTTAATGCAAAGGTAATGAAGACAGCAACTCCCATGGTCCACCACTATGTCCCAGCATCATCAACCTATGTCTTTTCTCATTGTTTTAATTAATCCCGTGCTTTTAATTCCTCCCATGAAGGACACACAAGTTATTTAGCATCTGTTTGTGAATACAGTTCTACAGCATGTACCACAGAAGGAGCATTTGAACTACAAGTTGTGTAACTAAACACACAAAAAGAGGCTTCATTCTTCCTACAGGATTGTTTCTGGGTCACTGGGGCGGTTTTGTGTTCAGTCACAGTTGCATAAGTTACAACATTCTTCTTAAACCTAAGACACGATTCAGGCCACATTAGGTTTTGTGGAGCACAATAAACAACGGCTTATTAGACCGGAGTGAAACTTCAGCTTCTGGACATTTATGGAGCCTCATTGTAGAAACTTGTTGTGACAGATTTGTGTTCCGGCAGAACGTAAATGAGTTCTGTGCTGACTTTTATCCAGTTCTGTGCTGTCGAGGACTCTAAATGAACCGTAATGGTCTTCTGACTGTGTCTGTATGATACCGATGAAGAAGATGATGATGCACAAACACTGCTGTGGTCTGAACCTTAAAAATGATCTGACTTATCAGGACTGACATTGGGTCTTTGTCAAGAGACTTTAACCGAGACGTAATGTTCTGAGCATTTTCTGCAGCAACTAACTCTGTGCAAACCCCCCATTAGGATGCATAAAGACACTGATTTAAACTGATCTGTGCAGCTTTTAGGTATTGAAGTTTGCTCGTTGTAAGTAGATGTAATCTGTCATATCTTTTTGTCAGTAGGTGGAGTTTGCTTGTTTAGATAAAAGTAGCATCCTGCACAGACCTGACAGTGTTTCTCTTTGTTCTACAGACTGACAGAGGAACAGAGTTCAGACGTTCTCACCACCTGGTGAGGAAGACGACACTTTATGACATGTGTGTCGACGCCACCTGCAAGTACGCTGCTGTTGGCTGTCAGGATCGATGCATCAGGTGAGAGCGTGGGAATGTGTATGTGTTAGAGCTGCAGTGAACCAAAGGAGATATTGGTTGACTGAAATCATACCTAGATATCGATTGATCACAGGAAAACAGATGTCTAAATGAAATACCACTCTACCTGCAATACCTACTAGCCTTATTAGCTTAAGTGCATTCTAAATGGCCATAAAAAGTTAGTCTTTGCAGCATGTTAAATAATTTGATCCTGTTGTTTTGATACTGAAATGACAAGAGCAGACTCTGATCAGACCAGCTGCACATATTCATATGATTTCTGGCAAAAGAACTACATCAACTGCTGGTCCAGCACAAGAACTATTGAGGAATTTAATGCCAAAGTCAGACAAGTCATCACCACTTGGCATCCATCTGCGTATCACCTGTAGGTGGCTATTTCAGGTTAACAAGAACACATCTCTGTCTAAATGAATGGAGACAAGAATGAGGAAATGAACCTGCTTCTCACTTGATTTGCTACCTCAGAAAATATTTTCCTCCTCAATCACTGATTTCAACATTTTTTAAATAGAACATGGTGTTTATTTTGTAAAGTATGGTCCCTTTTATAGTAAATTAGACAGTAAAGCAGTGTATGTTTTAGGTCACCACCGTATTGCTGTACATTGTGTCCTTGAGTTCTCAGTCAGATCCACCACTCGCTGATGGCATGTAGTTTGTTTAAACAAAATGCAGCCACAGCGACGACTTCTTTGACATGATGTCAGTTAGTTTGGAGCCAACTCTGAGTAAATGTTCAGTAAAAGTTAAATAAGTCAGACCAAGCAGCCTTTATGAGGTTAAACAAGTTCAAAGTTGGAAAATGTAGCAGTCTGTTATTGGGTATTGATGTAGAGCTTTTCTACTTATGAAAGCAACACCGGCGGTTATACTTGATAAAAACCAACCAGTGTACCAGTTAAACTAGTAACCACAGCCCTAATATGTGTTTCATGAAACTGGCAAGTTGAAATAATCAAAAACTTTCCATCTGTTTGCAGGATTTTCAACATCAGCAGCGGCAAACAGAAAAAACTCTACAAAGGATCTCTGAGCGAAGACGGGAGTTTGCTCAAGGTAACATTTTCCCTCCACACCCCAGAGGCCTTTATATAATAAATATCCTCCTATAAGTACAGCTCCTGAACTGTTGTACTGTTTTGTATTTTGCAGGTTCAGATCGACCCCTCTGGTCAATATGTGGCTACCAGCTGCTCCGATAAAAACATCAGCATCTTTGACTTCTACACTGGGGAGTGTGTCGCCACCATGTTCGGACACTCTGGTAACATTCACATCATGTTTTATGAAGCCAAAATGAGCTGTGCATGAATTACACTAAGGGAAGCATTAAATAAAATAACTAATGAGAATTTTTACTGTTTTGTTTTGCAGAAATTGTCACTGGGATGAAGTTTACGAATGACTGCAAGCATCTGATTTCTGTATCAGGCGACAGGTAAGAAACAGTCAAGCATGTGATTTAGCATTAAAATATCATGTAGAACTCTAAAACATTAAAACATATAAGTTGAACATTCAAAATTAGACCTTTAAACATGATATTTTGTATTTAAATGTGAACACTTTTGGTAGCTGCATTAGAAAACAGCACGAGAGCTCCAGGACTGAAACCATCTCCAGCCTGTGCAGCGAGAGGAAATGACTGTGGAAATCTGTTTGCAGACAGTTTCCTCAACAGTCGAGCGAAAATGAAATCTTGAATATTTAATGCTTGAATGCTTTTATCTCCCAGCTGTATCTTCGTGTGGCGACTGGCTCCAGAACTGACAATCAGCATGAGAGAGAGACTCTTCCAGCTGCAACAAAACCCAAACGCTCCACCCTGCAGGCCCTCCAGTCTCAGGTGACGACACACAGTTGATTGATTACATTAATGACGTAAACCCACCTGGAGAAAACATTTCACCTTGTGTATACTGACATACTCACAGACACTCCTTATTTTGACTGTGTTGCTGCAGGAGGGAGGTGTACAGCGCTCCTTCTCTGGGCGGGTTGTCCTCTGACAGCGATCGTGAGCAGGAAGAGGAGGATCGAGTGGAAAACGACGACAACAATGATGCCGAAGACAACACGACCAACACTTCCTCTGACAGCAGCCACGGAGAGGATGATACAGGTACTTTCTGACTGTTAACAACATCATAATGCAAACACAGAGCTGAGACAAGGGTGTGGTATTTGGTAGAGAGATGCCTGACTCGCTGTCAAACCTGGAACCAGTGCATCTTAATCGTCTTTTAATAACTGTTGCATCTGCAGTATGAAGAGCAGCAGAATCTGAAAAACGATTTTCATCAAAATAAAGAATGCTTCCTGTGATTATTTTTAACATGTCATTTCTGCACTTTTCTGTGCAACAGGAGGCTCAGATGAAGGACAGGACTGGGAGCCAACAAAGGTAGGTGGTTTCCAAACATACTCATGAAAAAACAAAGACCAGAAATACTGTTTTGGTACATTCTTTTAAAAATATTAAATGACTAATGTGACGAAATGACAAAATTCAAACTCCAGTGTTCATTTTTAACAGCATAATAATATAATATGTTTCATAACCATTAACCAGTATCTATACCTGGTTCATGTCCTGTGCTGCCTCTCCAGCCTGGAGCCATCAGCCAGGTCGTCCCTGACCCCTCTAAGCGTCCTCGGAGGCGTTGGTCTCATCGTATGGGCTCCTTGGAGCTAATGGTTAAATCCATGTTGGACCTGAGGCAGCTGGACTCCTTCAATCATAAGAAAGGCCCGAGTTCCCCCTCATATGACCGAGAGAGACTGAGCACGACCAGCCTTCAGGATCCCCCGGTATGCAGGATTTATAGTTATGATAATCGTCATTTTATTTAATTATTTATAATTAAAAGCAAGTACTTTGACAGACAAGAGAAAAAAAAAATTGTACTATTTTGTGACTATTGATAAACTAACTGACAATCAGAACAATAAATAGTACAGTAATAATAGTAATACTACAGTAATGAAAATACTTGATAGAAGATAGATAGCTCAGAATACATGTTGTATTCATAAAAGCCACAAAAAAGGATACTCAGGGAGACAATATTAAAACAAAAAGGTTTAACAGAAAGACAGAAGACCAAAGAAGCAAAAAAAGTGGAGAAATTAGACTATATATACGCCGAGAACTGATTAGGGAGACTAGATAGAGGTGAAACTAATGAGGGCGATCAAAAGAGGAGGGAAACAGAGACAATGGGCAGTCTGTAATAGCACCAGACTCATCCTTTTTTTTTTTAGCCATTATAGCTAAAATATGCTGTTTGAATTTGTATTTGATTTTAGGGAGGCATCTCATGATCTCCCCTCAGTGTCTTTGGTTTAATTTATTGCCATTAGGCTGTCACTTCAGAGCAGTGTGGCGGAATAAAAAAACTCAATGTCTCTTTTATCCTGAGTGCTGTATAAATGCTTAAAGGAAATTAGAGGCCTGGCTTTAAATCAGGTTTAACAGAAAGAAAGACGTGGAGAAATTAGACTATATATACGCTGAGAACTGATTAGGGAGACAAGATAGAGGTGAAACTAATGAGGACAATCAAAAGAGGAGGGAAACGGAGACAACGGGTAGCAGTGAAAACACAAGTGACGCATGAGGAAAGACCATTTGTCATCTGAGAAGGAATGTGAAACGTACATCTAGGCAAAGAAAGGAAGACATGGAGAGGAAAACACACAGGAATAAATCAAACAAAACTAGAAACTAAAACCCAGAAACCACGACATGGAGTGTGAGAGGAGGAAAGATGAGTCAGGAGATGGTTCTTATTTGAATGAATTGTGCTTCAAATCTTAGATCTGAATCAAAAAGTGCTCTCAGATTCCTGGCAGTGGGTTTTATGTTAGAGGACAAAGGACCCAGGCTGTTGTCAATGAGGCTGATTTTTGTCATCAAGGGGTTTTTTTTAGAAAGGAAAAGGTAGAATAATGTGCTGCCCACTTGGATCCATGTGTGTGGAATAAATAAGTCGCCCATACTCATTTTCTGCAGGAGCAGCAGCTGGAGGAGAGATCCAGGAGGCATCGGGCCTGGCCGCCCGCTGACTGGATGTCCTCGAACACTTCCAAGGGCATGGAGGGGACCGATGGAGCGGTGCTGTATCCAGAGCAGAATGAGGACGACAGAAGTCCGCCGGGCAGGTAAATCCCCGCACACGGTTGATTACAGTGAGCAAAAGAGGTTTTCTGTTCTTGGTTAAGCATTTCTTTTTCTGCCCCTCACTGCTTCCACATCTCTATTTCCACACATCAGTGATTACATGGTGAAGGAGCAGCACTGCAGGATGCAAGGGCGAGGGATCCGCAGCGAGAGCCAGGACAGCCGAAGCCCAGATAGCGCTTGTTCCCTGGGCTACGACAGCAGGGAGTCCAGCCCGGATCGCGTCCCGGATGGTGAGGCTTCAGTCTGAGGACACATGACAAAAAAACACAGAGAAAGTGTGCAGATGAAATTTGATTTATTAAAGAAAAAACACAATAAAACCCCAACAATCCTGAGTCCATCAGGACACAAGCACCCCTTCTATATGCCTATTATTATTCAGTGTGCCAATGCATAAACAATGAAGCTCACTTATTGCTATCGTCCCACAGCTTTGAGAAAACCCATTTAAATTATGTATAAAACATTTGGCTCAACCGGGAATGGTGTGCTATGACTTTTGGTAGTGATTCGTTGTACGGTTCTTAGAAAAATTGCAAAAAAACCTGCATTAAAAATCCTTATTGAAATGAATTGAAAGTCGGCCGGACAACTGCCAAAACCCAGCCATCTTTGGAACCCTGTTGCTCTGGTATTTTTTACAGCAGAAGCGTCATTCAACGTTTAAATTGGTCAAAAGGCTTTAAATGTTATTCTTCTAAATTCTTGTTTTGATATCTTTTGCGGTTTTTATGCAGTCACAGTTTAAGTTTCATGAATTTTGTCTTCTCCTGCTCCATGCTCTGCTCACTGCCAGCAACCAGTGACTCACAGCTGATTGGCTTTCAAAATAAAAGCTCAAAGATGTGTAAAGGTACTGATCAGGCTTTGTGAAACTTGCTGCCTTTTCAAAATAAAATGAACTTATATAAATTATACCTTCTGTATAGTTATAGCAGGACATGTTAACCGGCAAAAGCTACACTGGCACACTTGAAATTTCTTCTCAATTTTTTTTATTCTCCCTACCTACCTACATACCTACCTACCTACCTACCTACCTATCTATCTACTGGCATAAAAAATAAAGATAGACATTAGCATCCACTTTTTCAACCAGGTGCTGTACCTTTTTTGTGCATTTATCAAGTCAAGATGCTAAAATCATACAAACTTTCAACACATCCTGCCTTTCAGTGAGGCTTTTTCTTGGCACAGTGCAAAAGAAGATGTCAAATGAATGTCAGAGGCCTTTAAAAATATATCTAAGTCGCATTTGTATGCTCTGTTCGAATATGTTTTATCTGTCTACGTTTCTGTTTCAAGTCATAAAATTTCCCCTCAAAGTGTGTCAAGTGCAGGATTTAAAATTAAAAGCTCGAATGTGCATGAAAGCCGTGATATCTCTTCGACATACTGTAAAGCTGATACCCTGCCGAGAGGGATTTGAGCGCACAGAGGAGGAGGATTTTTCAGTTTCAGACCTGATAGAAATATGTCAGATAAAACCAGCGCATAAGCCCCAGTGTTCAGGCTGGTCATTTGTTAAGGATTACCTGCTGTATGCAACAGACGCACCAAGGTCAAGAGTTTTTAAAGGCTTTTTTTGTTTCCAGATTCTGCAGATGTGGAGTCTCTGAGTCCGGACAGCTCTGATGAGGAGAATCCAGAGAAAGAGGAGGAAGAGGAGCGAACGGCGGGAGTGACAAGTATGGAGGAAGCTCTGAGGACAGTGAGTGACGGCGTTTACCACAGTCAGGAGGATTTCCTCAGGCAGAACTTTGAGACGCTGGCAGAGAGCTGCAGCACAGGTAAGGCGGGATAAAAAACTAATTTAACACAAACCTTTTCCCAAAATTTTCAGACCCTGACCTCCAAAATAACAAAAAAAAAACTTGCAGTTTCCACCATTCTCAGAGAAGGTTGAAACATGCAAACAGTGTGCAAAAACATTTACTAATATAGGTCTATCCAAATGCTGGCATAACAGCAACACAGCCATGATATTATTTTATAGTAATTTCTAGCAACAATCTAGTAGCAGAATACATCAGTCAAAGTAACCTCCATGTATAAACTGTAGCACTGAGGAAACATACAGTATGTAATAGCAGCAGATTCACAGTTTTTTTTTTTTTTTAGCCATTATAGCTGAAATATGCTATTTGAATTTTATTTGCCATCTGAGAATCATCCTGTTTCCCCCCTCAGTGTCTTTGGTTTAACTTATTGGACTGAAAAAACAGTTAACAGGTAAAACTAATGAGGGCGATCGAAAGAGGAGGGAAACGGAGACAACGGGTAGCAATAAAAAACACAAGTGACATATGGGGAAATGCAATTTTAAAATAAAAAAAGGATGTAACTTAGAAGAGTTGTGAAACGTACACATAGACAAACAGAGACACGGAAAAGGAAAACACCCAGGAATTAATCAAATAAAACAAAATTAGGAACCCAAACCCATAAACTATGACATGAAGTGTGACAGAAGCAAGTCTGGGCATGGTAATTTAAGTCTAGTAGCAGAATACATCAGTCAAAGTAACCTCCATGTATAAACTGTAGCACTGAATAAACATACAGTATGTAATAGCAGCAGATTCACTGTTTTTTTTTAGCCATTATAGCTGAAATATGCTATTTGAATTTTATTTGCCATCTGAGAATCATCCTGTTTCCCCCCTCAGTGTCTTTGGTTTAACTTATTGGACTGAAAAAACAGTTAACAGGTAAAACTAATGAGGGCGATCGAAAGAGGAGGGAAACGGAGACAACGGGTAGCAATAAAAAAACACAAGGGACACATGGGGAAATGCAGTTTTAAGATTAAAAAAAAGGATGTAACTGGG
This sequence comes from Chromis chromis, assembly GCA_900302755.1. NCBI lineage: Eukaryota > Metazoa > Chordata > Actinopteri > Pomacentridae > Chromis > Chromis chromis. The sequence continues at coordinate 20,050 of OMNN01102033.1, forward strand.
AAGAGTTGTGAAACGTACCCTCAGTGTCTTTGGTTTAAGTTATTGCCTTCAGGCTGTAATTTCAGAGCAGTGTGGAGGAATAAAAAAACAGGTAACAGGTAAAACTAATGAGGGCGATCGAAAGAGGAGGGAAACGGAGACAATGGGTAGCAATGAAAAACACAAGTGATATATGGGGAAATGCAATTTTAAAATTAAAAAAGGATGTAACTGAGAAGAGTTGTGAAACGTACACATAGACAAACAGAGACATGGAAAAGGAAACCACACTGGAATTAATCAAATAAAACAAAATTAGGAACCCAAACCCATAAACTATGACATGAAGTTTGACAGAAGCGAATCTGGGCATGGTAATTTAAGTCTAGTAGCAGAATACATCAGTCAAAGTAACCTCCATGTATAAACTGTAGCACCGAGGAAACATACAGTATGTAATAGCAGCAGATTCACAATTTTTTTTAGCCATTATAGCTGAAATATGCTATTTGAATTTTATTTGACTTCTGACTCTCATGATCCCCTCTCAGAGTCTTCGGTTTAAGTTATTGCCTTCAGGCCGTCATTTCAGAGCAGTGTGGGGGACTAAAAAAAACAGGTAACAGGTAAAACTAATGAGGGCGATCAAAAGAGGAGGGAAACGGGTAGCAGTAAAAACACAAGTGACATATGGGGAGATGCAATTTTAAAATAGAGAGTCGTGGAATGTACACATAGACAAACAGAGGGAGACATGGCAAAGGAATGAATCAGACAAAACAAAATTAGAAACCATGACATGGAGTGTGACAAGAATGAGTCCGGTGATGGTAATTTAAGTCTAGTAGCAGAATAATTCAGTCAAAGTAAACTCTGTGTATAAACTGTAGCACTGAGGAAACATACAGTATGTAATAGCAGCAGATTCACTGTTTTTTTTGCCCATTATAGCTGAAATATGCTTTTGGAATTTTATTTGATTTCAGGGAATCATCTCATGATCCCCCCTCAGTGTCTTTAGTTTAATTTATTGCCTTCAGGCCGTCATTTCAGAGCAGTGTGGAGGACTAAAAAAACTCTCTTTTATCCTGAGTGCTGTTGAAATGCTTAAATGAAATCAGAAGTCTGCCTGCATCTTTGCTCTACTTTACCACATTTGTATTTGGGATGGATTTCTGTCACGGTCTTTAAATTATTATACTTCTATGTACAGTTTTATTTTGACATTCCTTGTCCTTGCGTGTCACTTGTCGTTTTACTTCCTCCCTTTGTCCCCGTTTCCCTCCTTTTTTAAAGCGCTGGTTAGTTTTACCTGTGTATCGTCTCCTCAATCAATTCTGAGTGTATAAATAGTCTTGATCTTGTCTTGTTTGTCATCCTCCTGTATTACCTGCTGTATTACCTTCCTGTTTGTCTTTATGCTCATTACCTACATCTGCCTGACTCTTTCTGTTTGCTAAATGTGCTCCTCGTTGTTCGCCCAGGCTTGTGTTTCGCTATTTGAGTTTTTTTGGTTTTCTCATGGGATTTGTGTTTTTGTGTTTGGATTTTTTGTTTTTCTCTGGATTAGTTATCCAGCAGCGCTAAAGTATGTTTGAAAAGCAAGCTGAGTCTGACTCCTATTTGCCGTACATACAGTATCTGCAATATCATTTTACCTTCTGAAAACTCTAAATAAAGATATCTGTAATTATATTTGGGTTTCCAGATAGCTCAGATTCCAATTTGAGATATTTACATCATCATTCTGACCAGTTTAAACTTAATTTAAGAGTCTAAAAAGAACACTGTAGGTATGTTGAAGTAGCCCTTTAGTACCGACGGGAGCGATCCCATTTGCGTATCTATTGTTCAATGCGGTAGAATTGCAACCAAATAAGATAGAGCAATAATTCTTTTTGCATATAAAACCCGAGGAGTTGCACTTTCATATCACGCATCCAACGTGTCCCAGAGCGCTGTTTCCTTCCACTAATGTGTTGCAGAGATCCAGTATAAAGCGCACACAACAAAAACATTA
>OMNN01102035.1:0-10616 GCA_900302755.1 Chromis chromis
GTATGTGAATACCCGTATTTAGGGTTGACAGCCACAGCACGAGGTCGGCTGATAGTGTAAGTGTCATTTCCATTTGTGACCATCCCTGACACCAGCTGCTTCCGGTAGCGCCCATCCAGCTCCATCACATTAACTGAGCTGTAATAACTATCCACCCAGTACAGCTTCCTGCAGGAGACACAAAAAAATTCTCACTCAAAAATCAAAACAACTGAAAAAAATAACTATTTCTTAAAAGAGAAAACTTCTCCTGCAAATTTTGAATTAGAATAATTTATCTCTAAATTTAACTGCTTATCGTTTAATAAGCAAAATAACAGTGAACAATAATGAAGTTCCTCCAATTTTACACACCTGCCCACCCAGTCCAGTGCAATGCCTTCAGCTCCTCCTATATTTTCAGACACCAATGTCTCCCTGTCAGTCCCATCAAAACGCATCCTCTCAATCTTCCCCACTTCTACATCCAGCCAGTACAGCCTCTTCTCATAGTGATCAAAATCTAATGCCATAACATTGGACAGCCCCTGCAGGACTATACTCAAATGTGACCCATCTGTGGTCAAATTGCGGATGTAGTAGCGGTTGCTGTACAACAGGTACGGGGCGATGCCGCTGTTCTGGCGACAGGTGCGTCCGTCCGGTTCACGGAGATACCCAGGGGCACATTTGCAGTGGTACGAGCCAAAGGTGTTCTCACAGATCTGGCTACAGACAGCGGGTGTGCTGAGGCACTCGTTGAGGTCCTCGCAGGCTTTGCCATCTGGCATGAGTTTGTAGCCCGGGTTGCAGGAGCAGTAATAACTGGTGAGGGTGTCAGTGCAGATTTGGGCACACTGATGAACCGACGGGCTGCGACACTCATTGATTCCTAAACACAATAAGGAAAGAGGGAAAAAGTCTTATATACGTTTATCAATAATAACACCCAGAAATGAGAGGAAGGACACAATTTCAAGCAGATTCTAATATTTTGGTTCACAAAAATCTCACCACCTGGACATACATTTTGAGCCTGGTAGACTCCCTTTTCTCTGTTTTCAATGTAATAAAATGATAAAACTATGTTTGTGAATGCTTTTGAAGACAGTTAACTGTTAACAGTGATGGGGAGATACCAGTCATAAATCAGAATCAGATCAACATAATTTCACATTTTCCCTCACCGCAGCCTTTCTCATCGCTGTTGTCCTGGCAGTCTTTCTGTCCATTGCACACCTTGCTGTCTTCGATGCATTGGCCTGACTTGCACAGGTACTGCCCGGGAGCACAGGTGGGCTGAGGTGTGATGCACAAGCTGTCCGCTTCATCCGAACCGTCCATGCAGTCGTTTTCACCATCGCAGGTGAAGTAGCTATCGACGCAGGCGCCGTTACCACAAGTGAACTCGCTGCTGCTGCATGTGTCATAAGTACAGTCCAACTCGTCACTGCCGTCTCCGCAGTCGTTCACACGGTCGCAGCTGGAGAGGAGAAGTAATTGGTTATTTAGTGGCACGAGAATTAGCTTCCCAACTGGTAAACAAATCTCTAATTTTGTTCTCTCACATATTTCATACTTACTGGTAGGGGAGGAAGATGCAGAGCCCATTGGAGCAGGCAAACTCGTTCATGTGGCAGGTTCGGTTGGGACAGTTCTGGAGCTCATCAGCTGCATTGGCACAGTCTTTTTCCCCATCACACACAAAGGATGAGGGCACGCAGCGTGGGTAGCCGGGGTACCAGGTTGGACAGGTGAACTGGTCGGAACTGCAGGTACGTTGACCTACAGGGGACAGAGAAAGGGTGAGAAGGATCAAAATGGATGTATACTATGAACACAGGCAAGACCACACATTTAGATGGATGGATTTTGAGTCAATGTCAAGAGAAAATATGACGAAAACATATGCAGGTGCAGATTCAGATGAAAAAAGTGGGACAGGGCTAAAAATTAAGGTTAGCTTAAATGTAACGCAGTTTTGTAGCGTTTAACACTCTCACAGTTTGCAGTAACTAAACATCTCACCACACTGCAGTTCTGGAGCCTCATCACTGGAGTCCCAGCAGTCATTGTTGCCATCACAGACCAGCGACTGAGGGATGCAGTTTCCATTGGTACAAGTGAACTGGCCTGGACCGCATGTTCGGATTACATCTTCTGCTCAGGAACATAAAAAGAGTAATCAGTAAAATTTTAAAAAACCACAAATTTTGAGTTACACGTCTTCCAAATACCATAGCTTGAGTCACAAAACAAGCTAAACATCATATTGAAAACCAAAGCTGGTAACTATAAAATCAAAGTTTGTAATCCTTAAATCAGCAAACAAGTTTTGTCTTTGAATTTAAGTTGTACTTGTAGTTGTACCGAAATGCAGAGAACTCACCACAAGTGGGTGGTTCATCTGTCCCGTCTCTGCAGTCTTGGATGGAGTCACACACAAAAATCTGAGGGATACACTTTCCTGAATCACAGCGGAACTGATCCGGAGCGCAAGTTCGACCCGCTGCGGTACAGCAACACACAAAGACGATTGCACAGATTTAGATCTACAGCATATCTATGTGCCACCATAAACCTTACGGATGATAGGTGTTCGACTTACCGCAGAAGAGAGGATTTTCATCGCTGTTGTCCCCACAGTTGTTGTAGCCGTCACACAGGTTCCCAGGGTAGATGCAGATGTTGTTGCCTTCACACTTGATCTGGCCAGCAGGACATGTGCGGTCAGCTGAAGAGAGTTCACACAAGGTCAGTGGCGGTCCTTTGATGCTACATACAGTACATGTGTCTTATTTATCAACAAAGAATCACTTCAGGTGTCTAGTAAAACCACAAAAATCAATCATCCAACAAATGCCTTGCTCCACTGATGATGGTTACTAAAAAAGATGAACCACAGTCTGAATAGTTAAAACAGTGACTTAAAATCATGTTTTTAACCTTTCTTTCACATTTTGCTACATGAGCACTATAAATATCTCATTATCCATCAGTTAATGAATCAAACACTTGATTAGGCTCATCATCACTCACGGCAGTTGATTTCATCAGACGTGGAGTTGTCTCTGCAGTCGTTGTAACCATCACAGACAAAGTCTGCACTGATGCAGCGTCCACTAACACAGGTGAACTCGGTGTCTGGGTTACATGTTGGGAAGGGGCAGCCTCGCTCATCACTGTTGTCCCCACAGTCGTCTGTGTAGTCACAGGTGTAGCTCAGAGGGACGCAGCGGCCGTTGTCACAGGTGAAGTCTGTGGCTGAGCAGGTGTGAAAGGCTGGGTAGGGCAAGAGGAAGCAACAGCTGAAGTCTCACAGCAGAAAAAGCTTGCATTTTTATGTTACGGAGACAAAAAACGACCAGCTGGAAGTAAAAAGGAGTGGATCAAAAGTCCTGATTTCTCACCACACACTCTCTCGAGCTCGTCTGTGTTGTCGTGGCAATCGTTGTAGCCATCACACTTCCACCGTGCTGAGATACAGTTACCATTGAGGCAGGTGAACTGCTCCGGTTGACAACGTTTCCCTGTGTCTTTGATGCAGTCTTTGCCATTGTTGGCTAGGTACCACTTCCCCTGAGGACACTGGCACTCTGGGCCCACTGGACCTACAGGAGGGATTATGTGAGGCGAGAGTGTTTAAGAAAGCAGAAGAACCAGAGAGAATACAAAGATAATTCCTCTTCTTAATTAGTAGCACTGGTGCGGCTGTGGCTCAGGTGGTAGAGCGGGTTGTCCACTGATCGCAAGGTTGGAGGTTCAATCCCTGGCCCCTCCACATGCCGAAGTGTCCTTGGGCAAGACACTGAAGCCCAGGTTGCTCCCAATGGCAGGCAAGCACCTTGCATGGAAGCTCTCATGTGTGTGTGAATGCGAAACACATTGTAAAGTGCTTTGAATACCACTAAGGTACAAAGGCGCTATATAAGTGCAGACCATTTAGCATGTATGTCTCTTTATGTTGTTTAGGGTGTTCTTAATGAGCATTAACGTGAAGTTAACCATTCACTTAAAGCCACACACTTACCTTATTGTGTCTTTTATAGTAAAAGAACATCAAAAGACATACGTCTTAAATCAAAGTTGCAAAACAAATTAAGACAACATTACATCTGAGAGGCCATAGACGCAACTTCAGACACAAAAATGAGGCAATGCCCTCGCGTAATTGTTGTCTTTTTCTATTGGCTGCTGTATAACTTTAGTGGAGCATTAGGAGTGTCTTTTTCAGTAGCAATGCATGGATGCATGTGGTCTTACCCGAAACACAGATATGACTGCATCCTCCATTGAACTGCTGACAGGAGCTGGAGCAACTCTCCTGCTTAGACGCGGCATAAACATGGATGTCATTTGGTCGGTACTGCAGATCCTGGGCTAGTACTGTTAAGCCAGAACCATCGTCCTTCCCAGCCCTAAAGACAGATCTCTCAGTCCAGTCGGTCCAGAAGATGTCCTGCTGGAAGACAGTCATGGCGAACGGGTACGTGACCCCATGCAAGATAACTTGTCGGTTCTCTCCAGTCAGAGTAGACCGCTCGATCTTGTCTCTGCAGAAAGCAAGAGGGAAAAAAAGAAAATTTGCTGCAAAACCTGACTTTTTAAATATATAACATAGGAAAAACAGGACATACAGTGAGGCATCAGCCCAGTAGAGCATCCTCTCCTCGTAGTCCAAAGACAAGCCATTGGGTGTTGTCAGACTGCCAGTGATGATGGTGGTCCGGAAGTTTCCACCCAGTGTGGCCCTCTCAATCTTAGCAGGACTGCCCCAGTCAGTCCAGTACAGGTACCTGGGATGAGAAAAAGCAGAAGAGGTATGTTCACTCTTAATACCTGAAAAACCAATTTCAATCAATGCATTTATGAAATAACAGTTTGTTGCTTTTACCCATAGCACGGATCAACAATGATGCCTCTGGGGCGGTTTGCAGTGACGATGATTGAGCGGTTCTTCCCATCCACCCCCAATGACTGAACATTACGGGCGTAGTAGTCAGTGAAGTAGAGACGCTTGTTGACCCAATCATATGCCAGTCCCTCTGGGTCATCCAAGTCTGAGCAGTATGCAGAGGAGAGGATATTAAACAAAGTGACAAAAACAATGATAAGATCATGAAGGAAATGAGAAAATGAAACAGAGTGAATGTGAACAGTGACAGTGATGAACTCACTCGAAGCAATAATGACAGCAGGGCTGGTGATGGATGTTGTGGAGATGTAGCCAATCCTGCTCCGACCTATCCCCATATACTGGGTGAAGAAAATTCGCTTCTCCTTGAAGTCGAAGTCCAGCGCCATTAAGTTGTAGCCCAGGGTCACTGTTGGATAGGGAGTGCTGTGATCCGTTGGGTCTAACCTCATGCTGTTCAGTGTGTAGTCTGTGGTGAAAACCAGAAACTCATCGAGGCCGTAGCCACATGTTACTCCATTGCTAAGGAGTGACCCATGTGCACAGCCACATTTAGGTTGCTCCTGGTCTGGGATGGCAAAGCAGAGCTGCTGGCAGCGTCCATTGTCTTCATGGCAAGGGTTAAACCCAACCTGGTGGGTAGATGTAGGCTGGACATGAGAGTCAAAGATGGTGACATCCTTCAGTCCATCAAGACCGTCTCGGATTACCTGGTACAACAGAAAATGTCATTTTGTCATGTTAGTGTCATGAGCAGTGCACATTCAAAGAAGGAATATGAAATGGCCACATGTAAAGAAGTAATTCTGGACAAAACTGTTATATTACTGAAACTTGCTGCTACTTATTGGTGGTTCATGTAACTCAACTGAATGCAAAACCAACCACATTCCATTCACCCTTTCCACCCATTCTTTACCCACTTACAACCTGATATTTCCCAGTGTTGACTGTTAATTCAGCTACAATATTGCTACTGCTGCTAATCGCTAATGGTTGCTCAGTTACAAAGAGAGCTTTTCAGTTTTGTCCAGCCCAAAAAATACACTATTATTTTCTGAATTGGACAGGACACTAGTTTTGATGTAAGCCACTTTAACCAAGGTCAGAATAGATTAGAGCTGAAACAATTAATTAGTCCAAAAAATATATTATTTTAATACCTGGTTTATCCTTGAAGACATTATTTCTAGCAAAAATATCACACATTAATTTGTTTAGATTCTAAAATGCGAGGATTTTCTGCTTTCTCTGCTTTATATACATGCAAATTAACTATTTTCTTGCATAACCTTAGTAAATAAACTGCAGATGTATTGATATTTGCACCTCTTGTTTAGATGCCATAAGACTTCTTCTGACTAACTTGACAAGAGATAAATGCAACATTTCTGCACAAATGTTGTGTTTTCTACACATCACAAATTCCATTATTCACTTTTGCATGGAAGACCACAAAACAGCATCATCCTGAAAGATAAAACTGTCTGTTAAATCAAGATAATTTAACTTTCACCTCTGGCTGGTCGGTATTGGCTGGGTCCTTACTGGCCTGGAAGAGCTTTCCCAGCTTTGTATCCACCCACAGCATGTAGTTTCCCAATATAGCCATTCCTGTTGGAGATGGATATCGGCTCCCATACCGGATAATCTGCCTCTGTGTGCCGTCTGCAGCCATGCGGGAGATCATATCAAGGACATCATCTGTCCAGTAGAGGAAGTCATTAGTGTAATCAACTGTGAGCCCACGAGGTGACGCCAGGCTCTCTGATGCCAACACTGTGCGGTTTGTGCCATCCAGGAGGGCCCTCTCGATTTTGGGTGTTTGGCCACCGTCAGCCCAAAAGAGGTAGCGAAGCTTGGGGCTGACTGCCAGGTCACGGGGCTTGTCATGGGAGGACTTGAGGAGAATCATTCGGTAGGTGGTGTTGATGGCCAACACCTCCAAGAACGTCTCGCTCTCAAAGGCATTGGTGAAGTACAAGTTACCTAAGAAGGTGAATTGAGAAATTGGAAAACGGAAAAAGGATTTTTGGATTAGTAATGTAGCATCCTCATATTTTTTGTAAATACTCCTTAGATGAGACAATGGATGAATGATGGAACGGTTGAATAGTGGAGTGGCTTCATACCTGCAATCCAGTCTACAGCAAGGCCCTGGATGCCTCCTCTTCCAACGCCTGTATTGATGACACTGCCGTAATGCCCTCCATCTGTTTTGGCCCTGAAGATGCCCCTGTATGAGGTGTAGGTGCTGTTGTCGATCCAGTACATGAAGCCAGATTCAATATGGAGGTCCAACCTGTCCTTAACGGAGTAGGATACTGAAACAAAATGATCAAGATGTCACCTTTGGCTGAATTGGTGTTTACTGTTGATGAAAAAGTTATATAATATGCAAAACACGTTAAATAAAGCAATATAAAGCCAACATACATCCACCAACAGGAACCATAGCTTCTGAGTGGTCAGAACTGTTTATATGGAAGCCACGGATATACTTGAGATTGGAGATGATGGCGTAAGAGTCATACTGTTCACATTGGGAACCATCAGGAGAGGGGTTAAATCCTGTGGTGCAGGCACAGGTCTTCTGATTGTTCGGTTTGGGTAGACAGAGGTGTGGACAGCCTCCGTTGTTGGAGCTGCAGGCGTTGGTGGTCCCTGCTGAGTCTGATATGTAAGAAACAGGATGGTGAAGCTGAGCACTACAAAATCATATGAGCCTAATCCACCCATATTATTGTAATGCAGCCATAGACAGTATATATAATAGACAGCGTTTAAAAAGTGAAGCCAGTGCAGTGGTGCCTGAAACCTCCATTCTTTGTAACAGCCAGCAGGGGGCGACTTCTCTGGGTGCAAAAAGAAGTCTAACTGTACAGAAATCCACAAGAAAATGACTCTAATTCTTACTTGTTTTAATTTAGTGTTTAATGTTATGTGTAGATTTTTCTTATTGTGATGCCAAGTGTAACTATGTACTAGTAAAACTACAAGAAGTTTATCATTATCATCATGCGGAAATTTTTTATGTTTCTCTTAACTAATTAAGTATCAGTTACACACACAGAAGTGGAAAAGATATTCTCTCAGTGTTAAAAAAAAAAAAAAAGATAATTATTTACTTTCTATTCTAAAACCAAGACTATGAGTAACACAGAAACTAGTAGCCCTTGATTCTGCTGTTTGTTGTCCTTGAGGATCTTACTCACTGGCAGTAATTACCTGTTGCATAATGTAACAGTCTGGATAAAAAACACTAACAAGACACCTTTGGATTAAATTAAAAACCAGTGGAGCCACGTACTGTCTCTGGCGTGCACTTTGAGAGCACGGAGGCCGGACATGCCGCTCCTCATCACCACCATATTGGCGCCGGTGTCCTTGTCCACCCGCTCAATGACCTCATAGTCCAGGTCAGTGTAGTAGAGGTGGCTCTGGTGGATCGTCAGCCCCCACGGGTGGGACAGACCGCTGACCACCGTCACACGGGTTACTCCATCCATGGTGCCACACTCGATCTGGGAGAACAAGGAAGAAGAGCAAAGACGGACAGTTTACTGGAAACAGTCCAAAAAAGGACCATGAAGACTGAAAAAACTTCAGTTTTGAACACATCAGATTACTGGAGGTGATAGAAAGGTAGAAAGAAAATAAACATGTTTTGTTTGTTAGACTGTCATTATGATATTTATACGAAAGCTTGGTCAACTATGGAGGGAAAGAAAAAGTGTTTTCCACATATTAAAGGTTAGTAAAATCATCAGAGGAGACTTTAATATACTTAAATAGTACAGAAACTGCCTACATTTTTGGGCATAGTCTATATGTTGAGCAGGTTTTCTGTACATACCAGCCCTGAGCCCGACACACCCCAGTACAGTTTCCTGGCAGAGATGTCAGCAGCGATGAATCCAATGTTAGCCAGGTTGCCTGTGTAGAGGTTCTTGAGGTTGCTTCCATCCATGTCAGCGCTGCCAACCTTTGGGGGTACTCCGCTGTCTGACCCCTTGTCTGTCCAAAATAATTTCCTGTAGGGGGAAAAGTGTAAGTGTGAGAAAAGAACTGAAGAAAAAAAAAAAAGTCAAATGAGATAAATAATGAATGTAAATTCAAATAAACAAATAGGATACCAAACGAGCAATAGAAACAAGACTAAACAGTTCAGTCCAGTCATCCTTTTTTTATACAGAACATTTAGGACAATATACATTGTCTGCTTTCCAGTAAAAAGATTATGATTGGCATTATGAAAGTAACCTAGTAAGTGTAAATATTGTTGTTAAGACCCTACAGTGTTATTTATGGTGTGATTATACCTGAGGACTTTACAGTGTCCATTTACTTATTTAATATTTTTGGCTGTGTTGTCCATTGCTGCTTTGGTTGGGTTATGTTTATCACAGGAAACAAGACTGTGATATTTTGTTGTTGGAGAAATAAGACCTCCTAATGTCCAACTGTGAGATGGTCTTTCAGACAATAAACACACTGTCCTTGTCAGCCAGCCATTGCCTGCTGAATAATTGGTTAATAATTTAGGATGATTGTCTAAATATGTTTAGTCATTTCCCCCTTATTTGTTCCATCGAGGCCAAATAAAACAGCAAATTCTCAATTTCAGTGAATAGATGCTTTACCCTCGGACTGGATCCACAGCAATTCCAAGAGGGTCTCCTGCTCCCTCGGGTTTTCCATTTGTCGTGATCAGCGTCCTCCTGTAATTCTCTATTCCATCTACACGGATAACCTACACAAAACATTTTGCTCATTTAGTTGCTCACACAAAACAATTATTAAGTGATAAACACTGACAAAGGGCAAAAAACTAAATCTGCCAGTTAAGATAAAAACGCTAATGCTAAAATGGAGTTCTGTGCAGAAGCTTTAGTTTAGAGGTAAACAGAAAGAAACTCATCATTTGTTAGAACAAGGTGCTTACTTCTATGGTTTTAGCAGTGGGATTGGTGTAATACATTATTCGAGTTATCCAATCAAAAGCCAGACCAGACGGTGAACCCATCAAAGCAGCTGGAGCAAACTCAGATCTTTGGGTTCCATTGGTTTTCACTCTCCAAATTGAACCCTGTTATTAGAGTAAAATAGGAAACCATGCATCAACACAAACCTTTTAGAAACTGTGGTCTCAAGTAAGGCATAAAGAAATAATAATATGAAAGTCTATATTAGCAAGTAACATGTGGAAATAAGCAACTCAGGAAAACACTTCACAAGGCCTTTGTAACCTTTCTTCTTCTTCTACAGGGAAGCTATTCAAGCTTAAGTTGGAATATGATTTACATTTAATATGATTAATCACCTGTAATAGCACATTTTATTTCAATGCTATCCTTGTATCACAGTATATTCATTACATGTCATTAAACATCTCTCAAGTTTTTCAGTTTAAGACCTCCACTTACACTGCTCTGCACCCAGTAGACAAACTGCTCCTGGTCGTCGAAGTCAATGTCTCGTCCCTGGCTGATGCCGGACACCATTGTCATCGCATTGTTGGAAGAGTCAGCGGGGTCCAGAGGAATACCGAAAATCACAGAGTCTCTGACCACCATCAAGAAGGGAGTCTCATCTACAACGGAACAGAATACGCATGAAGGGAAGAACACATTACTAAAGATAAATAAATAAATAATGCCATACTGTAGGATAGAATAGCATTTTTTAGCAAAAACACTACAAAATTGAGAACTAAGGTTAT
>OMNN01102035.1:20183-35134 GCA_900302755.1 Chromis chromis
AGTGTGCCAGACTCTAGCACAATTTTTTTTTTTAGTTTTTTTCTTTTAAAGTTAAAAAGTTATATAATTTTAAAATACAAATTTTAAATGTACACAAATCAACAACCAGTCAAACCGTCAGTGTCGCTGAGCATTAAAAAAAAACTTAACTTTCAGTAAATATTCTGTTAAAAAACACATTCGTAAAGAGTTTTCTGCAAAAAATACGGATTTTTTTTGACAAAACTCTCTTGAAATATACACCCCCAACCCCTTCCACACACACACAGAGCAGCAGATCACTATAATGTAAAGGTGTGTCACTCCATACCTGTCAAATTGGCTTTGCAGACATGACCCTGCTGCAGAAAGTATCCATCAGCGCAGCTACAATGGTGCGTACCAGGACGATCCTCACACAGCTGGTCACAGATCCCCCAGATCTGACAGTCATTATAGTCTGAAGAACAGAACAAGCAGCCATGTTTTATGTTATAGGCGTTAGCATGAGGATGTAAATGAGTAATTTACAACCAGATTAGAATTGAACTCTGTGTTTGTCATCATTTCCAGCCAGAACACAAAGAAGCTTCCCCAAAACTGTTCACCTGAGAATCCTCTACAATTAGCAGTGTTGCAACAAATGTAAATTATCTTTCTATATCGATATCTGGCACTTACCTACACAGGAGCGGCTGTCATTGGCCACAGTAAAGCCATCGGGGCAGTAGCATGTACCGCCCTGAGGAGATGGGTGGCAAAGATACTCACAGCTCAAGGTGGAGCACCGGTCCAAGCCTGCGATCAAAAATCACACAAATCAGCATGATTGGGCAAATCTAGGTTGCAGTCAAAGGCTTTAAATTCATCTTTATCTCAGGACTGGAATTATAGCCATCATCACATGCAAATTATCTGGGAAAAGTTAATCTTAAACCAGGTGTGTGTGAAGGTTCTGATAAGGAAGGAAGAAGCTATGATTATATCAGTCTCAGTAGCTGTCTTCTGTAAAACCTTTATGAGTACACGGAACCATGTGTAAAACTCCTGCACCTGAATTTACAGTCTTAATAAAGTACTACATTCTGCATTCGACCAGATCACTCCCATTCAGGCCAATTTAAGTTTACTGAGTTCAGTTCACTTCTTTTCTTCTGTCAAGTTGCCCTGCAGGTATAAAGGCAGTAATGACAAGGCATGAATTCATCAGTGTGGGACTAATATGTGCAGTTTCCTCAAATCCGTGTGAAAAATGTACATGTGAGACTTACCGCAGGTTTGCTCTGCTGTGGAATTGGTTTCATCTGTACCTCCAGGGCAGTCAGGGGTTTCATCACACACTTTGCCGATAGGTATACAAACCGTGGAGCCTGGGCATCCCCACTCCCCAGGGTAACAGTCTCGAGAGTTACTATCTAAAAACAATAAAAACCACGTGATGAATATATACAGAAATATTTCTTATTTTTCAAACTTGTGGTGAAAAAAAAACTGTTTTCTACTTTAAAAAGTCAGATTTTAAACCTATTAAGAGAGGATTCCAAAACTCTATAATATCCACAATGATTAAAACATGCTCCTTGAAATTAGTCACCAGTCAACATTCCTATTCCCAAAATATAAATTTCTTTTGGCCGAATCTTCACAATGTGTTATAATTTTTGATCAAAACATCACATCTCAACACAATTAACACATGTACAGTTTTTCAACGCACATCTGAATGTTTAAAATTAACTGAATTTCCCGTAAGTTTGTTTTTTAAAGTTTGTAAGAACAGTTTGTAAGATTTTCTCACCACATCCTTGCTCATCACTGTAGTCTCCACAGTCATTGAAATGGTCGCACACAAAATTCTGAGGGATACAACGGCCGCTGGAACATGTGAACTCATTGCCACTACAGCTCTGGTACGCTGCAGAATGAAAAAAGTTATATGGCAGTGGGTGCTGATCACAAATTATAAAATAAAAGAGCCTCATTGTTGCTGGAGTATACACCGATCAGGCATAACATTACGACCATTTGCCTAATATTGTGTTTGTCTGAACCATTGGGCATGGACAAGAGGACCTCTCAGGGTGTCCTATGGGGTCTGGCACTAAGACGTTGGCAGTGGATCCTTTGGGTACTCTGGGTTGTGCAGTGGGGCCTCTGTCAATCAACTTGTTCCACTGCATCCTGTTGATGCTTGATCAGAATGGGGTGTAGGAAGTTTGGAGGTCAAATCAAGCCTTTTGCATGAGGGAGTGTGCTTGTTCTGGGACAATGTTTGTTTCGGTGTCTAAGTGATGCCAAAATCCAAGGTTTTCCAGCAGAACACCACATAATACCAATATGATCAATGTTAATCTCTTCACCTGTCAGTGGTCATAATGTTGTGGCTGTTCGGTGTATAAGGGACATCCATCCAGTTCAGTCTAAATCTTACCACAGCCTTGCTCATCGCTATTATCCCCACAGTCATCCCAGTGGTCGCACACAAAGGAATGTGGAATACAGTAGCCATTTGCACACTGAAACTGGTGAAGTGGACAGTGCGGATTTGCTGAAAATAAAGCACAGTGATTGAATTTGCAAGACGTCCAACCATCTGTTAATTATTGAAACAACCTCTGACTAAACTAAAGCAACATTTCACAACATTAACGTTTCAATTCCATCTCCTTTACAGAAATCACAAGGTGTCAAAACTTATAAAGATCTAGAGGGACAAAGGTTGAGGCTGTTAGTGCCTTTTGCTACAATATGCTAGCGTATGTTTATGCATAGTCGGGCTATGTTATATAGCATTAACCACAAAAAACTTTTGAAAAAATAAGCAGAACTGAGAACAGAGTTCAAGTTAAATTTTATCCCAGGAAAAGTTCAAAAAGGCATTATAGTTGTTACATACATCATAAAACAGATGTGAGTAAACCCCTGTGCAATACCACTTAGATTTCTAAGAACGTTAAAAAACTTCTGTTGTATTGAGTTCCTCCTATGAGGCCTGCATATTCAATATAACAAATCCAAACGGTTTGATTTTACATTTAAGGATCACATTAAATTGTGCACTCACCTCTGTTGTATACAACACAGTCAATATGCACATTGCAACTAGCTAAAGATGTTAGCTAGCTAAGCATCTTTTTTTGCAACAAAATTACAAGACAAATTTTTAATAACCCACCGTTTTTCCCCCCACAACATGTATGCCTGTTTTAGGTTCTTTCTAACGTTATTTTATCCAGTTAAGGTGAAAAACTATGGAGCCCCTAAAGGGACATTGGCAGAATTGTTTTTAATGTCTAGAGCGCACGCGAAACTTTCTCGTGCGCACGCGAAACCGGCTGCACATAGACGCCAATGTAATGTTCACGAGATAGTTTCCGGCATCAATAACTCATTAGCGATACGTTGTCAAAACAAACCATCGTTGTAAGGTAGACAATGTGCTACAAGCCCAGTTTAATCAAAAGTAGCTATCTTTCAAGCTGCAGAAATAACATTGGTGTCTATGTGCAGCCGGTTTCGCGTGCTCACAAGAAAATACTTCTTTTTTTTTTAAAATCCTTCAGTGTCCCTTTAGGGGCTCCGTAAACAATTGCCAAACAATAGCCCAACATTAGTAACAGCAAAACAAAGATGGCGGCCAGAAGTGACATTCTATTTGGTAGTACAAGATAATCATAAAACAAGAACAAAAAAATATATTTTTTGAAAACAAGAAAGTATAAATATATGTAAAATTTCTATAACTTAGAGTAAGACGCATCATATAAGCCCGAATGCAACCTTTGTCTACCACCTTGTTTGGCTGAGGAAGTGGTTTAAAAAATGAAATGTGAGGAAACTGGTATCTTTTAGGTCTAGTACTTTTTATGGATATTTTTTTATGATCATTGGAACATTGATGTATGAGTTTGTGGAGCTTATAGCCTCGAGCAAAATCCTAATTATTATATATATTATTATAAAACCCAAATCATTTTTTTACGGTGTATCTTTCAGTCCAAAATGCTATGGTTTGCTGCCATCTACTCACTGCAGTTGAACTCATCAGAACCGTCTCTGCAGTCCTGTAAGCCGTTGCAGTGCTGAGAGTTGTTGTAACAGGCTCCGTTGGCACAGGTCTTCTCAGTGCAGTGTGGATAGTCTGCAAAAAAACAAAAGCAACAGAATGATTCCTATTTAACCAAAACCTTCAATTATAAGGAGAATATCTGACAACATTTATGAGGATTTGGGGTTCAGGGGTTCAGTTCCCCCATGATGTAAAAGCCTTACTGCAGTTGCTCTCATCAGAGTTGTCCACGCAGTCCTTCACACGGTCACACCTGTAATTGCCGGGGATGCACTGGCCCTCCCTGCAGGTGAACTGGCCTGGGCTGCAGGTCCTGTCATCTAAACCAAGAGCACGGAGGTGGGGTTTTTTTCCCAAGATGTGTGGTTGCATGAGAATTGGATTTGTAATCAGGAGTGTAAAATGATGTGTCAAGTCCTGTTAACATTTTATTGCGATTTCATTATAGCTCTGATAGATCAATCCAGAATTCTTTGTCACACTGACATGGAAAGCCATAAATAGAAATCACACTAAACATTCACTCACGTAGACATCTTTTCTACTGAAATACTAACAGGAAATATCTCAGAATGTTGTTCACAGTTATTTTCTTGTCTCCAGTATCTTTTTGTTAACATAAGAGACATTTGGATTGTAGTGTTAAGTTTATTTAGACACTTTAACCCGCTGAACTTCCTGAATACTGGAAGATTTTAACTTTACCCTAAGATAATGTAGCCACCTTGATTCTGTTATTTGAACTTAATGTGGAGATGTGAAGTATAGAAAAAATTAAAGATTTGAATCTCAGTAATGAAAGGTGTATTGACTTTTGTTTCATTGAGTTTCTCCTGTGTGGCCTGTATATTTAATATAGTAAATCTAAATTGTTTAATTTAACATAAAACCAAATACCCAACTGCTAAACTTAGAAGTATTGCAGTCACTGTGGTGTGATACAGTTTTGAATCACATTAAATGGTGTAGTCATTTGTGTTGCATACTACACATAGTCATTATGCACATGGCAACTAGCTAAAGATGCTAGCTAGCTAGGCGTCCCTTTTTTTGCAACAAAATTAAAAAGCAAATATTTTTTTTGCCTTTCAAAGAGATATTTGTCCGAGGTCGTAGCCTAAGAAAAACAAAGATGGCGGCCAGAAGTGACATTCTATTTGGTAGTACAAGATAATCATGAAACAAGAATAGAAAAATATATTTTTTAAGTTTTTTAAAAATATATTTCAAAACAAAAAAGTATGAATATATGTAAGGTTTCTATAACTTAGAGTAAAATACATGACATAAGCCAGAATACATTACTGCACATGAGCAGGATATTTCTGTCCTTTTGTGATGCTTTGGAAGCCTCTGACTGATATAATGAATGTTCAGTTTTGAGGCCATACAAAGAAAATAACGACATTGTTGTAATCTCTCATTCCTAGCAGCACATAAATATCCACTCAGCATACCACAGGTTCTTTGTTCATCTGAGCCGTCGACACAGTCCTCCTCCCCATCGCAGACAAATGCCTGTGAGATGCATTCACCGCTTGTCACACATTTAAATTCCTGCGCGGTACACGATGGATGCGCTGCCACAAGGGAACAAAACAACTGAACAGTTAACAAATGGCTAACTTTACTTTCCCAGTTGACAAATTATTATGTGTTCATACACCAATCAGGCATAACACTATGACCACCTGCCTAATATTGTGTTGGTCCCCCTTATGTTGTCAAAAATGCTCTGAACCATTGGGCATGGACAAGAGGACCTCTCAGGGTGTCCTATGGGGTCTGGCACCAGGACGTTGGCAGTGGATACTTTGGGTACTCTGGCTTGTGCAGTGGGGCCTCTGTCAATGAAACTTGTTCCACTGCATCCTGTTGATGCTTGATCAGAATGGGGTCTAGGAAGTTTGGAGGTCAAATCAACATCTTGGGCCATTGTCATGTTCCTCAAGATGTTCCTGATTTTCTGATGTTTTTGCCATGTGGTGGGTTGTATTTTCCTGCGGGGGTAGGCCAGTGACATTTGGGATTTCCATTTGCATGAGGGAATGTGCTTATTCTGGGACAATGTTTATTTGGGTGTCTAAGTCTCATCAACACGGATGCCAAAATCCAAGGTTTTCCAGCAGAACATCACATAGTACCAATATGATCAATGTTATTCACTTCACCTGTCAGTGGTCATAATGTTGTGGCTGAGGACATTAGAATAAGAAAATTAAGCAAAAACTCTCGCATTGATAAAAAGCAATTAAAAACCTGATTTGGAAAGCAGTGTTAATACCACTGTCTGATATAAAAACACAGTAATAGTTAGAAGAAAATAAGTTATTTTTAAAAATTTAGAACGAAGGACCATATTAAAAGCCTGGAGCCACCATGGAAATGATGCTGATGATATAAAGTGGTCTGTCGCCTCTTTCTTTTTTTCTTTCAGGGACACTATCGCCCAGTCAAAATGTTTCTTTGTGCAAAATGTGTATCAACACACTGCCGAAAGTAGTGCCTGACACAAGTACTTCTTACTCCTATTTGATTAATATTTACAAAGAACTACAGTAACGAGATGTTCTTAAAAAAGATTTCTGTCTTCATTAGGAATGGATGGGCTTAGAGCTGAGTGACACAATAAGAAAGTAGAGAAGGAAAGAAAAAGCACTGATAGTTTTGGTCATTTCATTGGATTACTGAATGTACCCAGTCTTTAACCTAATCCAAAAACTATGGTTTAACTGTAATATATGTCTACAAATAACATTATTGCAACTATATTTGTGTTAATCGAATGTTGTTTCTATGATTTGATTAATACTAGCACACACACAAGCAAACAAATACAAAAAAGCACATTAAAATAAGCAAATGGCAGATATCAATATCTTTGGAGGTTTTAATGAATTTATTTAATTCCTTCACTAACCCTGGCAAAGCTTGCTGAAAGAGTGCTGTAGTTGAAAATGTCTCCTCTCATTGCATTTTCATATTCAAAACATCTTTAAAACATGCAGCATCATAGCTAGTCATTTTACTCTACTGCAAAAAAAAAACTCTGCATGTGTTCACTGCAACTTGGGCTTTATTATCATGAAAAATCAACTATTTAAGATCTTTATGAAAGATTTTAGATGATTCTCCTCATTTTGTATCACATTTAGAGAGACTGGAATCTCAAAATGCTAGCGATTAAAGTATTTTTCCTCCAGTGAATAAGGTAATCTTTCACATTTCGAGATCTGGCTTCTCGTGTGGATGTGAAGAAAAGCATTCCTGTGTTATTCTGCTTTTTTTGACTGACACAGAAGCCGTCAATCCTCCATAAATCTTTAAAACTACTCTCTTCCTGCTCTACCTCATCTGCAATTTTTGCTTTCATCTCCCTCCATTCCTGATCTTCCCCTACTCTTTCAGCCCTGTGAAGTGAGTGACGGTTGTCATCCCTCAAGCTGGCCTTTTAAGTCCAGTCACACAGGGATAGAAGTGTGGGGGACACAAGGACACAGTGACGGAGGAAAAGGGATTTTTGCAAAGATGACACGAGGAGAAGAAGATGATAATTTATTAAGTCTGATCTGTACACTTTGCATGAATCCAAACTTCTTCTTTTTTTTTTTTCTTTTTTTTTTAACATCCGTCTCTGGTGTGTGAGATAGATGCTGCAGGTACAGAAGCAGTGCAGATTCCTTTCAGGTAAAAAAGAAGCAACAGAACATCAAATAGTAGTTGTTTGTTTGTTTGTGGGTTCAGAAGTTTCACATTTGAGTGATTTTGGACTTGTGTTTTTTTTTTAAAAGAAGGAACAAATACAGCAGATAGTAAAGATCTAACACCCCCACTTTCTGCTCTCTGAAGTCATTTTTTTTTCATGGGAGAGGATGATTACTGGAGAAACTGCAATGATTCACATTGCCCTCTGGATGTTACCACAGCTACAAATGTTCAGCCTCACGAAACCATCCCTTTTCTACTGTCAACATGAATGCACGCACACAGACGTCAGTCGCTGGACATCTCATTCTAAAACCAAGGGCAATAATATGCAACTGTGACATCTACAGCTTTTCTAGGAAGGCTTTCCACATGAGGCAAAGATTACAGATGTGACCTTTTGACCGGAAGGTTGCCAGTTAAGACCCTGAACCAGCAGGATAAGGATCAGACTGGAGTTGTACTGGGCAGCTCCCACTGAGCATTGAATTAGTGATGCTGAGTGATAAGACCTGGCTGACTGTTGTCATTACAATTCATGTTGGATGGGGTTGAATCGGCGCTGCATGCCAGTCACGTTCTTCCACATCAGACCTGTAAATCCTTATTTCTGGGCTCCACTTTCTATGCGAAAGCATTGCCACGAATAACCCCCATAACACCAATTCCAAAAACTTGGAAGCACATTATTGTTGAAAATGTCACTGCATGCTGCAAGATAATTGAAACCAGTGGCCTAAGCCCCGAGCAAGAAGACAAGCAAAGCAAACAAAGTGAGGACAAGCCTGTCCACAAACTTTTGGCCTCGTACTGTATGTCATTCGGAGTACTACTGCCAAGCACTGCAGATGTTGAGCCACAGCTGAAGTGGTTACCATTTTTCAGCGGCTAATGGCCTTAAGTGTCTGTTTGTGTGTGTGTGTGTTGCTGCAAAGCAAATGGACATTTGGCAGAGCCAGTAGGGTAATTATTGTTAATTACTCTGTGAAACTAAGAATACTGCTGAGAGGAAAACAGAGTGAGTGGGCGATCTTCAGCTCCACTTCATGCGAGTCCAGCCTCATCACTGAGCAGACGTCACTTGCTGACCCAGGATGCCTCCAACACATGCAGGCATACTGGGTGAGGAAGCAACACAGAGATAAATACAGAAACTGTGCCTACACCTGTCTTTCGCATTCTTATTATCCAATATCATGCCGATTCACATCCTCCACTCCTTTGTTCTTCTCTGCGAGAGCTGTTGATGAGTCAGAATGAGAGATGAAGTGGTTCAACTGGGAAATTGGGAGAGAGGAGAGAGGAGGGGAAAGGGGGGAGGAAGAGGAAATATGGTGAGGATGAAGAGGAAACAGAAGAAAGGACCAAAGATGAACAAAGGGGCAGTGCTCTTTTGGTTCATCCACACATACACCCCAACTCCTTCTGATTCCAGGCCAGGATGTTAAAAAAAATAAAGATCTCTTTCAGATAGATTATTATTATTCTGTTTGTAGCCTATATATAGATAGTGTACTTGTCGCTTTTTCTTCAGTACCCTAAATTCATGCACACACCAACACAAATCTGCCAAACAACACACAGAGCGAACACTATCTCAGGAGACTGGGAAATCAAGCGGGTTTACAAACCACTGTGAGCAACTAGTAAAGCAAACTGTGATGACTCAGGTCTACACAGTATTCCCAAGAGCCTGTTCTGATAACAAGGACACGATACGGAGTAAAGACGGGGGGAGAAAAAAAGGGCAAACCAAGGATCGTGACTTGGAGCCGAAGAAAAGAGACATGTGGGAGCTCTGTTTAACTGAGAAGAAGGAGGTGAGCGGGGAAAAAAAGAAGAAGAAGGCAAGAGATGAAGGCTGCCGTTTGGGGATCTGGATCCACAGCAGGGGGTACATCCATAATACAACACACGCAGATGATCAGATAAGCCCTGCACCTAATTGAATCTAAGATACAGAACACAACGCCTTCTGCCCGATCTGTTTTCCGAGTTTTCCGCAGATTTTTTGCATATGTTACGCAATAAAGGCGTAAAAATCATCTCAAAACGTTTGTTAATGTAACATTTATGTGCTAAGATGGCTTTAATAGGATGGCCTGCTGGGTTGTTTTCCCTTTTTTTTTTTTTTCTAAATCCACAATGTACAGTATGCAGAGATTGTGTGTTTCTGTTTACTGAAATGAAATGCTGCTGCGCTCACTGTCGGAGGAGGCTTTTGGTGTATCAGTACTACTGTTAGTAGTTTGCCATAAATTAGGTCCCGTGCTGACCACAGCCTTGAAAAAGTTACAGTAACAAAAAGTGTGGTGAAAAATTGGGGGAAAATAGCAAACGTATAAAAGGATCGTGGGCTTTTCACAGCTACAACAGCAGAACCCCTATCAAGAATTAACCCCACAAAGATAAACTAATTTGATTTCAGAAAAAGGATGATAAACTCCTATTTTAACATTTCAAGCCAGCTACTGTCAACCTGCCTGATAAAATGGCAACTGATGCCTGCAGATGTTATCAGCTGCAGTCAAGCTGCAACTACCACAGCTTGAGGCCTGCTCTTTAAGTGCAAATCCACTGACCGCTTGATGCTGACTCAAAATAAAAATGCACCCTTTTGATGGTTGCTTAACTATAATTGGTCAATCCAGTTTTCATCCAAATAAACAGCAGTAATATGTGATATTTTTGAAGATACAATTGAATTTGCTATTACACAATAATCCAAAAGTAATTACTAGAAGGTTTTGACTGTAGTCTTTATGGTGAAGTATTGATGGTATTGGTGGTGTTGATGCCGTGGGAAACATGAGGAAACAAAAACATCACATTCAATAGTCTCACAATTATTTCTGAGCTTAGTTTGCAAACCACTCAAATATTTGACACAATTAAGTTCTTGGTCAGAGGCATGAATGATGTTCACATCGCCAAATAAGAGCATAATGAGTAAATATCTCATTAACAGAACATTCATGCATGTAACAAAAGAAACAGAACCTATTACTTTTCTTTTTTAAACTAACACATAATTACTGTATCAAATTCTTGGCTTATCAGCGAGCACAGAAATCAAATAATTGTCATAAAAATATGTCAATCTTTTCTCGATGAATGCAGAGTCAAAATCCTATTAATTTTGATTTTATCTCTGCATTGAATGTTAACCTTTGCTTCTTTTCCCGTCACACTTCTTGTGTGTTTACTGTCAACTGTCTGTCAAATATAGGCAAAAGTGCAAAAAAGGCACCTGTGAGTATTAGAGTCATGCCAGAGGTGTCACTCTCTTTTTACAGTAATAACTAAGAACTCAATCCCCAAGGACCATTGTGGAGCTAATAAGGGAAAACCAGACTTTTTTTTTTTTTTTTTTTACATTTACTGAAAGCTGTAAGCAAATGGAATTAGGCGAGAAGAAGCTTAATGTAAAGTTTTCCTGTCAGAGCTGAGCATGTGCAGAGCAAACACAATTTATGTGTTATTATTAATGGGTTATAAATGCATTAATAATTGTTTATTATCCAGATCACAGGCCACTGATTGACAATAAATCCCTGTACTGTAAAACTGCCCAATTTGGAATTTTCATAAAAGCAAACTAAAACAAATTAGTCGATAATTAGCTTTTTTTTAAAATGAGGCACTACGAGCTGAACGTCTCGCGCTATCTCGACCGATCAAAGAGACTTCCACACTGTCTTATTATATCACACCACATCCAATCTTCTAAAAATGTGAAGAGAGATGAAACAGATATGGGTGGGGGGGAGGGAGGAGGAGGAGAGAGGCTGAAAAGGGTGAGAGGATATGAGTGATCTTACAGATGCTGTTATGAGATTTTGCAGTGAGGAGCTGTGAGGTCTCCTGCCAACGGAACATCACTTTCGGTGGGTGTGCGAGAGGAGGTGTGCGCTGTAACACAGGTCGCAATGACTGAAAGGAAAAGGGCCTCTTCATTTAATAAAGAGGTCTCTCAAGCATTCTTTTCTGTCTCCTTACACTGTCGTTCGTACTCAGACTCTGTCCCATTTTTCTCCATCACAAGTCTCTCCTCGCTCATGCCTTTTTTTTCCCCATCTATGCACCGCCGCCTCCCATCCGTGTCCTCTCTCTCACACTATCTGGTGAGTCTCATTTTTGTCAGACGGGTTGCTTGTCAGCTCCTAATTATCACTTATTCTGTGTTTTATCAGCCTCCATTCTCTTCCAGCTCGTCCTTTTTATGATTAGAATACAGGAAGGCCCATTTTTTAGAACACTGATCCCTCTTTAACAGGCTTGTACTCTACATATCAGTCAGACAATGACATTATTGCAACTTTTTTTTGATATACTAGTGAGTCCTAATAGTGGCGAAAGGAGTAGTATCTTCTTAGTGTGTATATAAGTGTGTGCAAGAGGGCCAGAGAAACAGAGGCAGGTCCCTGTGGCCATTATGACTCATTATACCTGAAGGTAGTAGGAGAGGCACATCGGAGTTGGGCAGTCTCTCTCCCCTCCAAACCCACCCGAACACACTGATAGTCAAGCCTGAGGAAGCAGCTGCTCTCTGACACACACAGATGAGTATAAGTGACTGAGGTATTCCCCTCTGCTCACCCAACATTTCCTCCAGAGCTGTGACTCAGCTGCACTGGGTCACTGAATCACACACAGTCCTGGGGGACGAGCTGCTTATTAACAGAAAATTTCCGAAAAACATACATTAGGTTAATAGCAGAACTTTCAGTGCACAGGATGGCTTTTTACTCCCATGCGCTGGATTGCAAAACGCATGAATCAGAAGGCCACTAACTGTGCCGCAGCATCTGACTTTACTGCATGTTTTGAAAGTGTTTCATCCTAATGAACCCTTATTTTCCGACTGATTTTGTGAGCTTCCACTGAGGGCGGCAGACGAGGTTCAAGAAGAAAAACAAGACGTCAGAGTCCTTTTTATCTATAAATTCAATAAGTAATAAACGGAACACTGAACATGTGCGTGATAACATCTAAACCCCAAAACAGCTCTCAATATCTTCAAATTAATGATAAATTGCATCACTACACACAATGTCAGCAGTGTCCCTCTTGGTGACAAACAGAAAAGTATTTTGCATTCCCCATCAGCTCAACTGGACATTCTAGCTTTATTATGTATATACACCGATCAGGCATAACATTATGACCACCTGCCTAATATTGTGTTGTTGTAATGCTCTGAACCATTGGACATGGACAAGAGGACCTCTCAGGGTGTCCTATGGGGTCTGGCACCAGGACGTTGGCAGTGGATCCTTTGGGTACTCTGGTACCCCTTTTCCACCAAGAAGAACCAGGTGCTAGTTCGGTGCTGGTGCTAGTGCTGGTGTTTAGTTGGTTCAAATCTCGTTCCTCCTAAGAACCGGTTTGCTTTTCCATTGGCGAGGAGCCAAGTTGGAGCCACGCCATTGCGTCACCGTAAAACGACTATGCTTGCATCGACTACATACCAGTTAAACAAATGCAATAAGTTGATGATAATATCTATGTTTATCTTTATAGATGGTCCTAAGACTGTTTGTCAGGTGAAGGTCGCCTGTTGCCTGGGCACATCCGCGATTGCGCTACTGGTGGGACACAACTATACCAGATTTCAGCACACAACACTGTGTGCAAAACTTCCGTATGTCCCGGGAGTCATTCCAATACATCTGCCATCAGACCAGGGACGTCCTTGCCGAGCACCAGTTTTTAGAACCTGGGGCCGGTGCTTAGGTGGTGGAAACACAAGGACTGGTGCTAAGTCAGGCACTGGCTCCAAACTAGCACTGGAACCAGGTCAGTGAAAAGGGGGTATGGGTTGTGCAGCGGGGCCTCTGTAAATCAAACTATTTCCACTGCATCCTGTTGATGCTTGATCAGAATGGGGTCTAGGAAGTTTGGAGGTCAAATCAACATCTTGGGCAATTGTCATGTTCCTCAAGATGTTCCTGATTGTTTTTGTCATGTGGTGGGGCGCAATTTCCTGCGGGGGTAGGCCAGTGACATTTGGGATTGCCATTTGCATGAGGGAGTGTGTTTGTTCTGGGACAATGTTTATTTGGGTGTCTAAATCTCATCAACACGGATGGCAAAATCCAAGGTTTTCCAGCAGAACACCACATAGTACCAATATGATCAATGTTATTCACTTCACCTGTCAGTGGTCATAATGTTGTGGATTGGTGTATTTACACCTATAGTGTTTTAGATTTTCATGCTCTGCAACTATTTTTCTATTCCTTTTTTTATCAGTTCCTTGCTTTCAACAGCGTCCTTTCCAGCAGCAGCATGCAACCACTTTCTGCTAAAAGCTCAGATAAAGCTACTACATTACCTACCAAGCACCAGCCAGCAGAAAAAAAACATAGTTGATGACAAGCTGGTGAATACAAGAGAACAAGGGTTTGAAGGATAAAATAGAACTAAAAAAAAAGAGTGAAAACGGGGAGGAACGCCCACCAATTTGACGCTTTATTCACAAATTACATAGTTTTTTTCAATAATGGCCTTAAGATTAATGCCAACTCTTTCCCAGAAAAATCACATTTCCAAGAAGAGAACTAAGGGAAAGAGAAAATATAGCAATGTAGTATAGGACAGTAAGTGGAAATAATGATGACATATATGTTTTAAAGTTTGTATTCAACACCATGTTTCACCAGTTTGTTTGTATGGGTTTTGTTTAAGCATGTGTCCACACGTTTCTCAGTGAGAAGGAGCGGTGTAACAAAAGGAAAAAGTGGGAGAAGAAAAGAAAAGAAAGATGGGCAGTGAGTGAAGGAGTGGGCTTTGTTATTGTAGCAGGAGAATGGTGACGTGGAGTTAAAAGGCTGAATGTTGCGATAAGAGAGGGATCCGCGGTGAGAAGGAGCTTTCAAATATGAGACGCTGTTTACACAAAGGCAGAAGAGAGGGATTTAACACTAACTAAGAAGCGCAAACATACATGGGCACACGCGCACGTACATATACACAACGCAATGCTACCTCTCAGTGAAGCGCAGCCAGGAAATGAGCCTGAGTGAGTGTGTTGGGAAGATGGAGAGTAAGCGAGAGATTAAAAGGCAAGGCGTGAGAGGAGGGGTAGTCTGAAGAGAGGTGGGAGTATGAAAGACAAATCTTCCTAAGAGCATTTTGAGAAGAGCTGTGTGCAAAGCTATCGTTGACTGAAATCCGTTAGAGCATCAAAGATTTA
>OMNN01102037.1:0-20357 GCA_900302755.1 Chromis chromis
GTGTTTATAGTTTCAACTGCAGCTGAGCTGCTGCTGTCTACACCCTCTAGACCAGGGGTAGGCAACCCTGGTCCTCGAGTGCCACTATCCTGCATGTTTTAGATGTGTCCCTCTTCCAACACACCTGATTCAAATGATCAGGATCGTTATCAGGCTTCTACAGAGCTTGATGATGAGGTGGTCGTTTGAATCAGGTGTTGGAAGAGGGAGACATCTAAAACATGCAGGATAGTGGCACTCGAGGACCAGGGTTGCCTACCCCTGATCTACGCTATTTATTACAGTTAGCCACAGAGGAGAGCTGGATGTCCTAAAGGGGCAAATGAGCAACACATTCTCTTCAGATCTGGTTCTCCATTGAGCTCATAAGCGGCCCTCCACCCAAAGCACCCAGCTCCACCCCCCTGATCCAGCTGCAGCTCTCTGTAAATCACTCTACCTTACATTATTCAGAAAACATTTGTGCAGCCTGTGAGACTACACTCACGTTCTGTGGACTGCAGGAGCGCAGCAGGCGTCCACCAAAGTATGTCAGACATTTTCTTCTATAACAGATAACAGACGTGGGATCTGGGACGCCCCACCCCAACCCCAGAACTGGAGCTATAAATCTACTTAAATGGGGGCCTCACCGCCTCTTCCGATAGCCAAGGCCGTGGATAATTCACTGGACTACTTAGCAGTCTGCTTAACGGGACCGTTCTGCTATCTCAGGAGTCGAGGAACTGTGCTGCCGGGGTCGAAGGTGAAGCGGGGGCCTCCCTGTGCTCTTTAGAGATTCACGTGTTGGCTAAAGACTGGAGGACAAATCTCTGCTTGTCCAGTTGGACATGCAGCCATAATAGATGTCCTTTATAAATTTTCTCCCGTCACCCACCAAGGACAGCTTTTTTGCAACACTTGACGGGAGCACCGGTTGACACATACGCGTTTATTGTTTATTAGCCAACAGTGTGATGGACAGTTTCACCACCAAACGCATGACAGCTTGTAAAAAGGACCCTGAGATTGACCCTTGCAGGCATCCTGCCGAGGTGGTCCTGACAGGGTTCACAGGCAGGACACTCTGCTGAGGAGAGCGGAGCTGCCTGTCTAGCTTTCAGAGAAACTTGTCAAACTTCAAAGTGCCTCCGATACAGTAAATGAGAACCATCCACCGTCTGACGGAACAATATGTAAGTGCTTATGGTAGCAACATGTAGATATCGCACCTCGTGGCTGACATTTAAGCTAATTGGAGGCACGCAGATGTAAATGTTGGCTGGTCAACCGAGGTCAGGGTTAAGAAAATAAAGGCACAGGGTAATGACCTGAGAGTGTTCCTCTTAAGTGTGCTGAACGGGAGTCGGTCTGTGCTTTTCTTGGCAGGGCATGACCACCAAAACACATCATTTGATACAACTGCCCCCCCTCTAACGAGCACATGGTTAGTTCTGCAGCAAAGCATATCCTGGCAAAATGGAACCAATGTGCTCTTTACCACCTAATTGCTGGGGAGATAAATGAAAAAGAACGAAGAGAGAGAGACAAACTGAATGATTTGCCATCTCAAATGAAGCCATCATGCGCTCTATGGAAGACACTCCCAAAAATTCAGAACCTGACTCGGAGGAAAGGAATAAAGCCGGATGTCATGAGAAATCAATTATCATTTAAGTAAAGGGAAAATGTCGGGCAGACTCTTTGAAACATTATACAAATTTGGAAACTGGAGACGGCTGGTCGTGGATGAATAGTCGTAGTTGTCCGTACGTCGTTTGTAACAATAAACGATGACATGTATAACTAATACGTGACGACTACGCCTTATAGCCTGACTGAGTGATGTCCCTACAGCAGAGGCTGATTAGATGCCTTTGATTTTAATTATTAGCCATTTTCTTCCTGTCCTCCAGCGCTCTCTCATATGATCCTCTGATTTCAGTTGGCCATCTACGCCACGAACAAACGCATTATTGACTTTGGCATAAAATCACATGGTCATCACACACACACACAAGTCTTCTGTATAATGAGAAATTTTGTATTTGGACCGTGCTATTTTGTTCCACTCCGTTTCAAGGTTACACTCGCATTCGTTCCATTATTTGTGTCAAATTGTGCAGCAGCGTATGAGTAACAGAGGAGACTGGGTGTGTTGGTGAGGACACCGGCCAAGCAAACCTCTGGGTAGTCATAACATTTTTTTTTTCTTGAAACATTTTAACTGTTATGCCGATGACATGTTTTTTAATGCAGCCAATTAGGCTACACATGTCGGGCCACAGCGGGCATACGTGCCGATTAAACATGCTGGGAACTTCCTAAAGTCGTTTGGGAAAGCTGGAAACCGTACAGCGTTGTCATTTAATTCTACGTCCAAACACTTACACAACATGATATAACTGTGTGTCTGGACAATCTTCGTTCACTCCAAGAGACTGTTCAGATTCTTCATAAACATACAGTCTTGTTCGTTTCTGTTTCCCTTCCTTTCCATAGCACTGTATAAATCATTTGTACAAGGAGTTCTAAAAGAGGTGGAATAAAACCTCAGTGATGACAATGCTGATCATTATGTCCATCTCTGGTGCAGATTGTTGGTTCATAAATACAGGAATCCTGAAGACTTTGGAACCAAGCACCAACATCAAGTTGACATTCATGTTTGAAAGCAGAGGTACTATGGAGTTTTTCGGCAATATTGTGAAAGAAATGTTGTAATTCAAGTGGTCTGATAACCCTTTTCCACAAGGAAGAACCAGGTGCTAGTTCAGTGTTGGTGCTTAGTTGGTTCAAGTCTCGTTCCTCCTAAGAACCGGTTTGCTTTTCCATTGGCAAGGAGCCAAGTTGGAGCCACGGCATTATGTCACCGTAAAACAACTACGCTTGCATCCATTACATAGCAGTTAAACAAACTTAGCTTATCTCTGGCCCAGCAAAGAGTTGGTGCTTGCTAAGCACCAATTTTTAGCACCTGGGGCCGGTGCTTAGGTGGTGGAAACACAAAGAACTGGTGCTAAGTCAGGCTCTGGCTCTGAACTAGCACTGGAACCAGCTCGGTGGAAAAGGGGTATGAGAGGGAAATTACAGTTCTGTACCTCCACCCGGCTCCAGCTTTACAAAATCTGGCCTGTGAAGGTAGATTTCTGCAAATCACAGGGATTTTTACCGATTAGATGAGTATAGATAG
Source organism: Chromis chromis (assembly GCA_900302755.1). NCBI lineage: Eukaryota > Metazoa > Chordata > Actinopteri > Pomacentridae > Chromis > Chromis chromis. Next base: position 3,173 of record OMNN01102037.1, read on the forward strand.
TATAAATAGCACCACATCCACGGTGAGAATGAGATGTAGTGGAGCAAAGTTTTAGATGGAGGAGTTGACACAGACGACAAAAAATGTTTCACAATATGATGTTTCATTTCAGGTGATAACTGACTACTTGTAATTACCTATTTTTAATAACCTGTTTTTATTGTTTGTTTTTTAAATGTATTTTTTGGGGGAGAGTTTTTCCATTTTATTGGTAGAGAGACAGAGTGAAAGTGGGGGTAGACAGGAGAGTGACACGCAGCAAATGGTCTTGAGCCGGATTCGAACTCATGACCGCTGCAACCTGTTTTTAAAGGTTTACTTTAAATATAACCACTTTTTATCAAAGTTCTAATGTTAACACAACAATGAAAGGAATGAAAGGTAAAAAAGTTAAGTATTTACATTTAGACACATGAATAAAACAGATAAAAGAAACGATCCAACACAGACATGAATTAATGCCCATTCCTTTAGATGTTGGATCCTATAGGAACTGGCATTCATGACAAGTAAAGTAAATTCATGATAGCAGCCTGACATCCCCAATGTATGAGATGCAGCTGTATAGTGATAGATTCCATCCACTGGTAGCCCAAACTACCCACCTACTGGAGGTCTTTTAGTTTCACTGGGGCTCCGTCTTTCTGCTGCATTACCCCGACAACAACCTGACTGCACACTACAAACGCTACTAAGACGGGCTCTGCCTAAATCATCAAGCAGAAAACTTGACATGCCGAGCCAGAAATAGCCTTCGCTCCTCCAAAGCTTTTTGCCTGCTCCCTTCATTTCCACTGCTGATGTCAAACCTGGCATATTTCAAGCCGACTCAGGAATTCGGTAAGCCAAGCCTTTCCACCGTCCAATCCCCCGACAGGCTTCACAACATTCCCCTGTTCACGTCCAAATCCTGCTCGAGAGCAACTGTTTAGGGCCAAAACAAGCAATGCCAGATAAGATTTAGCCGTTTGATGTGGTTCAGGGAAATCCCTCTGAAACTAGTAGAGTAAACACTACTAAAAATTTGATATGCACTACGGTGGAAGCTAAGTTTGCTTTGTGCTTTATAGGGCGAGTCTTGTTGACTGTCGGGCCTCTTTGAAGGCAGGGGATGACCACAGCGCAGCGTGTGCAACCCGATCAACAAGCTGACAACACCCTCACGCTGCACAACAGAGTATTATCTGTCGTGGTACGTCTATTAAAGTGTCAGTACTGTTGTTGTGACATGAAGTGAATGCAAAAGTAGAAGTAGAGCTCATAATAATAATCATTTAATTAAAATTTTCTTGCTTTGTATCTTCAACCATCCAAAAATGTACATATTCCTTTGCTATCATTGATAAGCAATCTACTAACTGTACTTGAAAAACTAATACTAAAAGATGCACTATAAGCTAACGTGAAGAAACTAGTTAGCCTAGTACCACTAAGGCTAAAGGTATAGCATCCAACTTTTAGCTAATACATCCATCTGATTTAAACAATACTGTGCTGTGTCACACTAACATTATTTTATTAGAAGGTTGTACTTTGACAATCTGATTTAGCTAAAAATCTGTGTCAACAATAATAAAGAAAGTGCAATTCGTAGAGTCATTAAGGGTGAAGGGGCTGAACATTATGCTGACGATTCAACTACATATATTCGATACTGTCCATAAAGTTTAAGTGCTTCATATACTTGATGAGATTTGCAGTAACCCATAATGCAACTGTCTCTGTAGGAGTGAGTGAAAGGCAGCTACTCTGACCATTAAATTCGAATATCCCGTGTTTTGAATATGTAGTTATCTTGTTCTATGTCTTTGCAAATAGGGGTGGGACAAAATATCGATAAAGCGATATATCGTCGTCCCTCCTCGTGCGATATGAGTATCGATACGCTGGCGCCAAATATGGATCCTTTAATTAATATAATAAGGTAAGGCGCTCTAAACCCTGCCAGATCCCCCTGCCAGCTGCCATTTCCCCAGTGTCACTACTTAATGACTCCACACGGTGGCGTTTATCACATGAATGAGGGAGACTTGAGAGGAAATGAATTGGCCCAAGAAGAGTTTGTACAGGTATAATGGAGGACAGCAACGCTACCGTAAGAGACGCCCCATCCACGTTTAAAGTGTGGACCCATTTGGGCTTTGGCAACATGGTGGGAAGAAGCTAGCTGGACAAAGACTATGCAAGAACTGCCTCGCAAAAGTAAAGTACACAGAAACAGGTAAGTTTACAGGCATTTTGTATTTTTCAGTTATAGATATCGCGATGTATCATTATGTGATTGTCTTGCAATATATCGATTATCGCTGTATCGTGATAGTATCGGTATCGTGAGCCATGTATTGAGTATGGTATGGTATTGTGAGGTACCCTGTGATTCCCACCCCTAATTACTAATCAGCTGTTCTACATTACAGGGCTAAAAATGCACATCTACATGGGTAATTCTAATAGCATCTCTGACTGTGAGAATTTATAGGTTTCATTAAAAACATAAAGTATCATGTTATAGTATCCTCAAGTATAAACACGGTTGGTTAAAATAATGGTTTTCATGCTAGAGGGAGAAAAATGGAACGGGAATAGCATTATTATTCCCAAAAGAGATGAAAAAGTGGTGCTCGGGGAATCAACGTACCTTTGCAGAATATCACATGAACGGGGGAAGAAGGGAAACATTTGTGATTTCTCCTTCCAAATCATCAACCGTTATTATAAATATCATAAATCCATAGGGTACCTGTCAGGATTAATGTACCTTGCAAATGCTTATTTTAGCCGTATAAATTTTAGATTTACTTCCCCAGGTCTTTCATTGACAAGACTGCAGCTGTCTAAATATCACCGCTCTCGATGCACATCATGTAACACAAGTCCTTTTGCAAACGTTTCACTCGCTGTGGGGTTTTTCGGGGGAGATTCACATCTTCCAGCTAGAGAGTTGTATCTGAATGGCCGGCCGCTCTCTGCCACACCTTGCCCCCCCCTCCTCCCTGCTTCCAGGCACCAGAGTGGGATTAGGCCCCTGTGAACCTCTGCCAGGCCCTCAGCGGATGTGGAGCGGCAAATGGGAGCATGTTGAATGCGTTTGCTTTGATCTCGGCAGACTGTGGAGTTTACTAAGAATTGGTTTCTGGTACTGTCTCTCGGTAATAGATTCACCATTTTTCCGCTGTTTCTTATCCTTCAGCAAGATTTTAGAAAAAACTATACTGCCCATTTTTCACCAGGGCTGGACTGTATATATTCTGACATGTTATGATGTGTTTCTGAGACAGTACTGTTTGGAAATGTATAAAGATATGATCAGCAGCTTGCCAGATGAGCGTCATATAGCCGGCCGTACAAAAATGACACACTTCGTAGTTTGCTCTTTTATATTCTTCAATGCATTCTTCCATTTTTTTCACATCGTATAGGATGTCCAAGATGAACCCACTATGCTCCCATGGTGTGGGTCTTGGCATTACGGGGAAAAAGCTCTCCCTGCAGACTGGATCTATGCTGAATTAGTTCTATATGGAGGGGAAGGGAACCGTGTCCAAATCTGTTCTGGAAGAGTTCCCTCCATCGTATCATTCACCACATCGTCCCTGTTTGGATGCGTGGAAGAAAGACAGGAGTGGGACGGAGAGAGGCAGAGGAAGCAGATTAGCCTGTATCTTATAGTCTCTAGGAAAATTACCTGCAGCTGTCATGAAACCTTCCTATACATCCATATTTCATAAGCTGGGTCCCAGTGCGAGACACTGGATCTGAATTTAGCATTTTTCAAACCAGACTGGAACCGATGTGGGAGTAAAATCGCGCAACTGTGTGTAAAATGCACACCCGCCTCATTACAGGGCATTGTGAAACAGCAGCCGTCTTCACTGTTATGTTATTTTCAGGTTAGAGAGAAGGTGTAGCATGCATCCTTAAACGATAAGGAGTTGGCCATAAAAAAACACACTGCAAATACACTAAAATATATGTATTTTTGTCAACTAGTTAATATGTTTTTACCCTTTTAAAAACCAGTCGCTTTTGTTTAATGTCCCCTAATCTTTTTTCATACCACTTTGCAAATAGTAGATTTGATAGAGCACCATATGGACTTGTTAACAAGATGAAAAATGTAAATTTCCCTGGAGGATTCTTTACAGTTATTCATAGCATTGTTATAGAGCTACATACACTACAGTGTGTCTTGCTTGTCTACATGTGGCTTTTAAAAAAAGGAGACACATTGAATCCTCCATGATAAACTATGGAAAACTGGATGAACAAACACAAAGACAGAGTGTGCTCTCCTGTCCTATATTAAAGAGTTGCAACATACTGCCACATGAAAAATTGATTTTGCTTAATATGTACAAGAACCAAAGTGTAAAAACTGCATGTTGTGGTTCCACGGTTATTAATGATTCGGCTTTTGGAGACTGCTTCCAGTGTTTGTGCTAAACTCAGTGCTGGCAGCTTCACATTCACTGTAGAGAAATGAGCGATATGAGTCTAGCGAATATGCATTTCCCCAAATGTTGAACTATCTATCACTGTGTGGTAACACGGCTCCACCTCCACGTCTTCTGACAGCGCAACTGACTGATGTAAATGGATAACGTGTGCTCGGGATGATGAGAAAGGCAGCTTCTTGCTCTCAGCTGACGACTTGAGTAGCACAGAGCAGCTTTTGTCCCCGTCCCTGTGGTCTCGTTGTCGTACAGGAGTGTGGCTGTGGCGAGCCACTAGAGAACTGTTAAACTTCCACCTCCACTTCTTTTAAAAACTTCCACACACACACATAGCTAAAGGGTTAGCGGTCTCGTGCTTTCATCTCATCTATCTTCAGGCCCTTCCACTTCCCATTAAGTATGGGGGGGCGCAGGAGAGCTGATTTGAGAGCTCGGGCTTTTCATGGCTTCTTTCCTTTCAAAACAAAAGATTATTCAATTAATGTGTGTAATACACATTTTCCCCTTTGCTGACCCTGGGAGAGGACTGGAGATCAAAGACAGCTTTCTCTTTTACAGGGCAGTGGAGCTGAAGTCTGATGCAGACCAACTCCCTGGTTTTAGTGAAGGGTTACTTACAGGCCATAAGACTGTAGAAGGAGAGAGGCAGACATCTAAGCATTCCACCTCACCGAGACGAAAAGAGGCTACTGCAAATCTCATCAGCCACTGCTTTGTGTAAAATGTAGGACACTGATTATGTGCTGAGGTGGAACATTATTAAAAGGAAAGGTATAGCATCCAGCTTTTACCTCATACATCCATTTGATTTAAACAATACTGTGCTGTGTCACACTAACATTACTTTATTAGAACAGGTTGTACTTTGACAATTTAATTTAGCTAAAAAACTGTGAACAATAATTTGATTCTGTTGTACCAGTCCATTATTTTTATTATCTAGTCACCTGCAGATTCTATTCTCTGTTAATCAATTTGTCTTTTAACATAGAGAATATTAAAAAAACGATGTATGTGAAAAATGCTGACATACGCTGACGATTCAACTACATATATTCGATACTGTACAAATGGTCTAAGTGCTTCACATGTTTACATTCTTATACATCACATCATACCACCCACACAATATCAGTGAAGTGTCTATCTGGTTCCAAATTCATTCTACAGCAGGACAATGAGCCCAGACTTACAGCCAGAGACACACAGATCCATCCTCAGCCACAAGAAGAACCAGAAGTCCTTCCCCAGATGTTCTGACCCTCACAGAACTCTGATCTCAACATCGTAGAGTCAGTTTGATATTACATCAAGACACAAAAGACACTGAGACGGATTAAATCCACAGAAAAACTGTGGCAGGTTCTCCGGGATGCTTAGAACATCTGACCTGTGAAGTAAAGCTTGAAGAACTGGTGCTGTTTTAAAGACAAAGGGGGCTCATGGTAAATATTGATTTGATTTACGTTCTTTGGCCCTACTGCACTTTCTTTTACTTTGAGTGTCTGAAACCTTTACAGTGTTACATAGACTGTGTCCTGAATCTGTAAAACTGCTGTCCTGGCCAGTCTGGCTGCAAACTTCAGCATGATTAAATAACATAAATACAAAAACATTAACGAAACCAATAACTTAATGACACATTTGTGTTATAAGATGGATGTATTAGGTAAAAGTTGGATGCTATACCTTTAGCCTTAATGGTACTAGGCTAACTAGTTTCTTCACGTTAGCTTATAGTGCATCTTTTAGATTTAGGAACAGCTGAACATACCGCTTGTATAGACAGCGCCTACTGTGGAAGCAGACTAGTTACTGAACCACGTGTCAATTTGCCGAGAATCCCTGACACTGTCATGAGATGTGACAAAAGATAACTGGCAGAGAAAATCATTCTGACTGCTTCACAGCACAGTGTGTGACTTACAGACAAATACTGGAGTTACACGCTTTAAGAGAAGTATTTTATGTTTTATAGAAAAGGTTTCCATGAGAACTCCTTTCCTTTGAGGATTATAGCATCTCAGGGAAACTTTGCCAACAAGACGAAACCGATGAAGCTTTTTATCCTGCGATAGTTACGTGCCAAAGTTCTGTCTGATTTTGTGTGTTGGAGTTATGATGTGTTGGACTGTTGCTGCTTGACATTGTCTGGTAATGTAATGGGCGACTGGTTTGAAGAAAGAATGGCCTCTTTTTTGACAATACCAATGGGAGTCCTAATAAATGTTATTAAAAGTAATGAATTGAATTAATGAATTGGTGATAACAAGTAATTCAAGTAAATAAATTAAGTGTTTCTGATGGGTAATCTCTTTTCCCCGTGTGAGACAATTAAAAGTAATTGCATCAGAGTTAGCTAGCAGCTAATTTGCTAATTATCTGTTGTCCCTTCATGAAACAATACAAAACTTAAAAGTCCACGAATGTGAAATAATGAATAAAATCGGTAAAAACAATAAATAAAAGGTCATCATTGGTGGTAACTGTTTTAAACACTGTAAAGCTACCTGTAATCTCTAATGTTTGCGGGGATGGAATTCCACTTTGTCACTGCGGCTGTGGCTCAGGTGGTAGAGCGGGTTGTCCACTGATGGCAAGGTTGGCGGTTCGATTCCCGGTCCCCCCCACATGGCGAAGTGTCCTTGGGCAAGACACTGAACCCGAAGTTGCTCCCAATGGCAGATTAGCGCCTTGCATGGAAGTCTGTCACCACTGATGTGTGAATGGGTGAATGAGAAACGCATTGTAAACCGCTTTGAGTACCGCTAAGGTAGAAAGGCGCTATATAAGTGCAGACCATTTACCATTACCATTTACTGCTTTAGCTGAGAAAGTAGAATGAGCCTCTCTGAACTGAGGCACCAAATCACTTCTAGTAGATGCTTTCATCCTACCTGCACTGTCTGGGTGGGTCAGGCTACGTACCGCTTTCATGTAGGACAATATTTTCACGGACTGGGCTTCAAGGGTTGGGGACAAATATAACGATTATAATTCACGTTTTTTTCTTTCCAAAAACTTCAAAGGCCTGTCTTTTAACGCAGGTTGCTTGGTCTCAATGTGTCAAAGCAGTTTTGAAGGCTTCATTGCTTCATTCTCTAGCTTGTCGGCACATATTATGCAGAGTGGGCTCGGCGCATGAGAATCACCTATAGCGATAAACCCGTATTTTAAGTAGGACTCTTGATATTGTCTATTAAATGTAGCTTTCTTTTTCTTGGAAGTCGTAACCTCTTCTTCTTCTGCTAGCTTGTGGGCTTAATTTTTAAGGTACATATCATGTGACCAAGACGAGCATCTTGACATGCATCAAGAGGCACATACGCATAGGTTTTTGTATCTGGTCATTTTTCAAAATAAAACATCTTTCAGACTGATAATCAATCAAATATTCTTTTATTCACTCTTTCTGTGCGGCCCAGAACCAAATGACCCACGGACCGGTACCAGTCCACAGCCCAGGGGTTGGGGACCACTGCTCTACGGGGAGGGGCTGCAAGATTATGAATGATTTTAAACATTAGGCAGTATCAGACTAAATAAGGAAATTGTCTAAACTGAGGAAATTGTTTTTTTGTTTTTTTTAGAATATTGCAGTAATGATGATTTATTGGCTTTTTATCTAATACTTTAAGGATCTGTTTATAGAGTGAGTACACAGGTCTAAGTGTAGTCATATCTACTTGTGACTAATAGGTGTAACTAAGGCCTTGTCCACACGTAGCAGGGTATCTCACAAAACAAAGATATTTTTCTACATTTTGGCCCGTCATCCACACGAAAGCGCAGATTTACGGCATTAAAAACGATTCTTTTAAAAACCTCCGACCAAAGTGAAGATCGAATCCTCCGTTTATGCGTCTGCATGTGGACATCAATAACCGGGGTTTTGCGTTTCCAAACGTCACTGCCTGCGACAAAATATGTTCTTACGTCACACATGCGACCTGTGTTTACATTCGGAAACAGTATGGCTGCCCTCACAAGGGTTTTGGTGCCGTTTCTTGTCCAGGCGCTTTTTTCTTGCTGGTTTTTACAAGCCCAATTACTGCTCCACATTTAAGAACACAGGCGAAGGACGACGTTAAGGACGGTTATTTTACGCCTCCTGTTTCATGTTTTGTGGAAGTGACAGAGAGACGGAAGCTTACTCTGATTGGATAGGATTTGGGGAAATACTGCCACCTAAAGGTCTGGCATGCTTATGAATGTGCTTAAAAACGTACTTATGCAGTTAGGTGTGGATGATTTTATTTCTAAAAACGAGGTGGTGTGTACGCAAGTTTTTTTCTAGACAGAAGGGGCAGGATATTCGGTTTTACAAAAACCCTGCTATGTGTGGACAAGGCCTAAACTGAGGTAGGTGATTAATCCTGGTCGCTTTTATAACCTTCTTATTTGTCACGTCAAATGTCTTTCTCATTCTTACCATCGCACCATCAGTCCATGCTCCAGGAAGTTCTTCAGGTTGGGTAGTGTCTGCTGCAGGTCTGGGGTGGTCAAGCCATGTTGATATCTCAGCTGCAAGACAAGGAGAACGCACACTGTATCATTAACATGAAACAACCTACCACATCGCACTGGACCGTACCGTGTGCGGTGGGCTAACACTACTACTGCGTATCGCCGTGCCATGTGTGCACATTCTCCGTGTTTGGAGGTCGTTGGGGAGAAGAAAGAACCATCAACTACAAAAGAGGCCTGAAGTCTACATTCTTTCACCGTGACACATTTCTATTCTCCCCCTCAGACTATTACTCATCTGGACACACAATGGGCACCTTTCCCTGATAACAGGCATGTGCGCTAATATGTAAGGTGTGTGGAAAGACAGGAGATGAGATGCGGGTGGCAAGAAAAACCAAACACGCTGCTAAAAACATCTGGATGAAATGGGGCAAAGAGAGCACATTAGAAAGCCCATTACACTTCCCATGATCTCTCCCTCTCCTTTTCAGTGGACCCACTTCTAAATTTGGCCTTGAGCGGTTCCCTCCCTCGTACCACAGCGCCTTTATTTCACGATAGAATCAAATCCAATGAGAAAAAAAAACAACGAGGCCACCTTGAAACTCGGGCTCGGCTGCCAGAAACGTCTCCACCGACAGTTGAGTGATGTCACAGCAAGCCAGCTCTTGTCCCGGAGAGTTTATTTAACCTATATCACTGAACAGCAGAGGAGCATCATGCCGCACGTCCAGCGTATATCTCAGAGGCCCCGCTGTCACACACGCTGCCTCCACCAGCTGACATCTGTTTTGTTTCCACTCGGGTGCCACAGCAACCCCTCTACTTTCTTTTTTTTCTTCTTTTAATTTTAAAACACACACACACACACACACACACACACACTTCTGGTGAGGAGATGAAGCGCACATGACTCTGACAGCCCACTCACTCAGGATAACATGCTGCTTATTAATATAGGAGCACATAATGGATGAGAGGCTTAATAATAAAGGAATTAAAGAAAAATGAATGTGTGGGCCCCTGAGAGCAAAGTTCATATTGTTTTTGGTAAGAGGTTTTTACAGTTTAAGAGGGAGACAAATGGTTTTCAGGGTGTCAGCAGCCCCTAAAACACATCCATACTAGTTTTCTGGTGGTAAATGCAGCAATGTATTAAGTCACCTGCTGTAGCGGAATAGTGGCTCTTGTAAAGTTGACGAATGGCAAAAGGAGAGGCATAAAAGCATTGACACAAAGGTCATGCTGACAGAGAGCACATAGACTGCATGTTCGTGTGTCAGGTTTCTACTCAACATGAAATGACTAAATCTGTTCTTTCTGAACAGCTGCCAGAATAATGTGAACACTGTTCGGTATGAACTGTGCGGTATGTGTGTCCGCATCAGTGTTCCAGTGTGTTTACGCATGTGTGTGTTCTGGCCTCAAAATGGTCCATGCCTGTTAGGGGAGCCACAGAAAACAGCAGTCCTGACAGTATCAGAAGAGGGTTTTATCAAAAGCAGCTCAGATTGAGGGAGTCAGACAAGGGTGTCGCCTCAAAACCCAGCTGGTGATGGAACAGTCCAAAACCTACGAGAACAACACAGAGATCCATTCATGGCTCAGGGTAAACCTCAGGGTCTGACCAAACGACGGCGGAATTGGGTTTGAAACAGTAGGCCAAGATCAATAACACCACCAGTTTAGAAACAGAGAGAGCACAGCAACATCAGGACGGGGGGGCCGGCTGACCAGATGCTAAAAAAAGGAAATTCCCAATCTCATGGAAGTCTCAAGGTTACGGTCTGCAAAGTGTAAATCAGAAATTGTGAGTCAGATATGAGCATAGAATAAATATTATGGCTTCAGGAAAGCTGAAAGAATCTTTTGAACGGACTGTATGCTTTCTTTGTCAGTTAGAAGGCGTAACAAAATGCTATCTTTAAATCCCATTACTTGGCCTGAGCTCTGAAGTGTGTGTAATAAGCACACTGCATGTCTGACAGGAGCCCTATGTCAAATTACACGCCTGCATGTCTGAGTGTGTGTGGGAGACAAAGAGCATGAGCGTGCATTTGTATGCATGCCTCCTATTGTTTTCCTCATGTGCAGAGATCTTGCCAAGTGTGCACCACTCAGAAATTGGATATGGGTGAAGACAAGAGAGTGATGGGTGACATCACATGCTTGCTCCGAGCGCACTTTATTACAACAGAGTAGGGGGATTAAAAAAATATAGGAGGATGTTAAGGAAGCACATGTGTGGATACTTTATATTTCTGTGAGGAATGTGGCCGATCCAAGATTCTTCAGAATTTATGCGTCCGACGAGCCAACACAGAAGGATTCCAAACTCTACCTGTTTGCACGTTTCAGCCAGATCTCTGCCAGTGGGCACCAACAACACTTGAGCTAAGTGTCTGGTTGGCAGCAGTGCAGAGCCACTAGTGCTGGGTGACTGCTGCTTCACGCTGTCTTTGTAATGAGGTGTGTTAAACACGTTCAGACATTTGGGAAGACTGAATACATGCAGCCCTATAGCTGACCCAGAGCTAAGCCAGCCAGACTCTATCAATATTCATAAACCGGTCTGGCCTCCCTGGTGGAAGCCGCATTAAGTTTCTCTTCAGAGTGCACTGGATGTATATATATGTGTTTTGCTCATGGCCTTGGTCCTGGGAAGGCATTTATCCTGGATGCTGCCTGTCAAATATGCAAACATCTCCCCCCTCTCCTCCCTTCTTCTCTGCTCACTTGAAACAAACAGAGAGACATTAGTGACCCGGCTGTGTCATTTCAAGGAAAAGAGAGAAGAGAATCTTGTTAATGTGGAAGAAATGTGCGAGGCAGCTTAATGACATAAAGCTGGGCGTCATTTCCAACTGTCGGCGCCATGAAAGCTTCGACTGTAGGATGGAAACAAACAGCCGAGTGGGAAGGTTTAGATTCTGGTCTGCAAAAACCCAAACTGTTCTCTGAGTGTGCGCTGTAACCGATATGAGGCAATGTGTTGTAATTGACGCTAAATAAAAAAACGGTTTGATTTCTGCAGGAATGAATGTTTGTGCATACGACAACATCACGGGGGGAAACAATCTCAGCGTTTCCTTGTCAGCAACTGGAGACCAGATCATGCAAATTGCTCAGAATCAGTCCACTTGAGACGACTTGTCATTCCCAGTTTCCCTTTCATACGTCCCCGTGATGAATGCCGGACTCCTTTGTGTGTTGCCGCGCATGTGTGTGGATTTGCGCTTCCAAGCTGGCTGTGGAGTTCTTTGTAATGGGGCTAACCAGATCGTGGTGAGAAATTCCCAGGGCCCATTGAGGATAGCTGAAAGGCGAGAGGAGGGGAGCAGAGTGGGGACACCCATTGGAGCTCTTTCACATGATGACATAGTGAAATAGATCTGGCCAGGTCTCCTCGTTCTGCTCACACCTTTGTGTCTGGACACTCCCTTCCCTGTTTACCTTTTCAACAAAGCCCACTCAGGGCTGTGGAGACTCTTGAGGCACGGGCGGCAGCTAATCAGTCGGCAGTGTTTACTGCGAGCGTGCTTGATAGTTTGGGAGGATAAGCGCAACTGACCCATCACATCCAACAACCAGAGGATTCGTCCTCATCCATCACCAAGATAAAGCAGCAGCCCAAAGAATGCTGCAATGTACACAGAACCGTGCCTGCCAATCCGCTGGAGCCATGACCACACACAAACACGCTGGGAGCTGGACTGGAGCGAGCGGGAAACAGTCGGTTTACAGTACATGCCACCCATCATTTGGCAAAAACCTGCTTGTTTGCCCTGAGCTCTGCACAGAGGGCTAAACAAACATAGCCTCGCTTATGCCACATATTACTGTTTCCTTCAGTTTGTCAGCACTAATCACCTTCAGATTAGACCGCTAATGTGGGCGGGCTGCTGAGAGTCTTGAGGTTGATTGCTGATGATGTGGTGCAGAAGGGGTGGCCCAGGTAACAAAGCACACGTCCCCCCTTTTCCCCGCCTTTTACGCCATGAGGTAACCATAACGGAGCCGCTTGTCAGTGCAGGTCTTCCAGTGATCTTCTGTCTGCAATGGAGACGTGGAGCGGAGGAAATGTAGGATATTTTCATCAAGAGGGCTGCAATTTATACATCGAGAGGTCAAAAGTCGCCAATTCAAACTCTGGAGTATCCTGTGCATGTCTGACCTGCACCACGCACAATTACCCTGCGATTCATAATCAGCATGTTTTTTGTCCATTGGGGTAAAAATAGAAATGGTTATTTTACAGAGTACATAGGTTTTACACACTCCCCGGGGAAGGTAATCAGGCAGCTCATTAGCTTCTATGACAGCTTGTTATAGAGGTCCTAACCAGGTGTTCCTCCCTCCACCATCCCCTCTGGTCAAACCACGGACTGGATACTCCGGCGGAGACCGTGAGGCTGACACAGACATTAGCTTTCATACATTGACCTCATATGTGGAGAAGTGGAGCTCTGGGAGATAAGCTGCCACTGACAATATTTCAGGGCCGTGCCGTTTCTGGTTAAGACGACTGATTCACGAGCAGCTTACACACCAGTGAATACTAGAGCTGAATGATACATTAGTGCAGTAAAATGTCCTGCAACAAATTATGAACATGTAGTGTGGACAAATTTGTTAGAGTGTAATGGAACAGTTCCTTCTATCGTCGTCTCTGCTGATTCTGTTGGGAAATGCTATAAAGCCTGCATGCTGTGCTGTTAATCATTAAGCCAAAGCTAACAGTGTTTAAATGACATACACGCCAAACAAGTGGTCAGTCAAACAGCACAGTCAACTAGCTTGTTTTTTGATTACTATTAAATTCTGGCAAATCATAACGAGTCCAATGAAACAGTAAAAACTGTGTTAGAGTCTAATGTGCCATGCGTTTAGCTAATGCTGCATTTACCTCTATTTGTTACTGTATATGGGCCATTCCTCCAAGATTTTAATACATGCAATTTCAAGTGAGACATGCAATAAAATGGTCAATAACCAACAGTTTCTTGGCTCATTAGAGCAGCTTTTGGGCATCTATAGTGTCCTCTGGAGACGTTTGGCTGGCGCATGAAAACCACACGCCCCACACACAGTTCTTGCTTTGTGTGGCCAAGTCTGCCTCGCGGATGATTCCTTCACACTCGACTGCAAAGCGCCAGCTTTCATCGTGGCAGCAGGTGAAGTTTTACTTTTCTCATTACAGCTGTCATTAAATTTGTAGGCGCATTCCTGTTTTAATCTATGATGTCTGTGTTTCTGCACCACCAACTTACACAGTGGCACATCGATCCAGTTACTGTTTGTTTACACCTCTGTGAGTCACACATACAGCTCAGAATCCTTGATCGAATCCTTTTCCTCCCTGTTTGTCAATGAGCTATCGCTGCCAACAGTTCGAAGGCCGAGTTCAGCGTTGAGGAAATAAACAACTCATTTCCCTCAGCGGGCCGATACGGTGCAAACGTCAGAACTCGGTGCAGGGAGACTTCCGCTTGATCTATTGTTTTGATGTTTCAATAAACAGTTTGACTCGTCTGGAAGAATAACAGCACCGGCGTTATCGTTTGTGGCCAGGATGCAAAGCCTGACCTCATGAGTTTTTGTGTTATACAGTGTATTTATTCAAACACAAAACCTACAGTGCAATAGAACATAACTATGCTTGACTGTTGCTTTGAAAATGGTGAAGAAAACAAATTATTTTTGATTTGTAGCCCTGCAACCAAACCTGAAAGGGAAACCTAGTTGGTTATTTTGGCAACTGCTCCTTAAAATGGGACATGAACTGTGTTTTCCCTTTTAGTGTTTTCGTAGCGGTAAACAATGAACAAAAATAATAAGAAAATAAAGAACAAAAATCAAAACAAATGTGGCACTAAATTTCTCCATAGGTTTAACATCATATCACATTTTTGGGGCAGTGGTGGCCTAGTGGTTTGTGAAGCGAACTTGTAACCAAAGGTTGAGGTGGGAAAGTGAGAGCGACCGCTTGTCCCAGTCACCACCACTGAGGGCCCTTGAGCAAGGCCCTTAACCCCTGACTGCTCCCCGGGCGCTGCACCGTGGCAGCCAACTGCTCCTAGTATGTATAGTTAAGGTTAACTTTGAAAAGGATGGGTCAATGCAGAGAAGGAAGGAACCCAAGGGGATCAATAAAGGTTAGATTATTATCATCATTAACATCCAAGCTTTCCTATTATATACCCCAAGCAGGCCTCTTTAAGTCAATTATGATACAATATATATGAATTTAAATTAAAATAAACTGCATATCAACCAGTAGGTGTTTAGGGATTAGCTAATAAAGCTGTGTCTGAGAGAAGGTGGCCTTTAATTTGACCTATGGCTTCTCTCTGGTACCTACAAATACAGGATTTCTTACCACAAAGGGAACACACATCCTGAATAAATGTATTGGTAGCAAGGTGTACCTAATAAAGTGGCTGGTCTTATCTGCATCTTTTCTTCTTCTTTTTCTCCTAACTACATTTGATTCATATCAAACAGAACCTCCCCTTTCAGAAGCTCTTTCTAGCTCACTGGTGGATTTGAAATGGTTGATTATGTTGGTTACAGTGCGGTGCTCCGATGATTCCGCCCATCTGGCTTATCCCGGGCACATAATGAAACTCAGCCTGTACAGCCTCCACTCGTCCACTAAATGAATTACACTCAATTGTTGACCAGGATGTGGACAAAATGGCCGAGACAAAATGTCTGCAGATGGGAGTTGTGACATTAAGTGAAGAAAAAAAAAGACTGGCAAGGGAAGATGAGGGAATAATACGCTAAAAGGTTCATTTTTAATGTTTCTTTCTAATTTGTTTTGACGTGTATTTAGAGCCATGCTTGGTTGTTATTCGCTGACCGGCTGTTTTTGAGATTATGTATTTGCAGCTCTGTGTTGGCCAATAGGAGAAACCTCACATGGCGCAGTGGGGGTTCGAAACCTCAACAATCGCGTGGTACAGCGTGGAATATGAAATCCAACTTGATTGATCACCGCGGCCTTTCATGTGTCTCAATAAATATACAGAGCAGAGCTGAAAAGTTGTTTGAGTCTGGCTAGAGCCGTATAATTCATTCACAACAGCAATTCGCTTCCTTTAAACTCAGCGCAGTGTTCTTGGCCTTGAATACACGCCACGGTCATCATCATCTAGTCTTCGAGCCAAACTGAGAATCAGAATTCGTAAACACCACAGGCGTTTGCTCACCACAGAAAATATCTTCCCACATATTTAGAGTGTGAAGAACTGCTGCTGTTTGAAATGTGACTTGTAAAGGAGTTTTTTTTAAATTTCCCATGATAAATCTGAGCTATGATTGAAGAAATACTACTTCATATTTGAGCATTTCTACTTAGTTAAATTAGATGCAGACTTTAATCACAGGCAGTGTGCTTAAATGTCGAAACTTGAGTGACAGGAAAGCAGCTTTATGGTGACAAAAATTACTGTTCGCCCAAAATAGGCTGGCTTTAGATGTTGCAAAGGACAAAACAAAAAGATAAATGTAGGATAAACATTACTTCAAGTGCTATATTATTTACTTCTTTTGCATGTGGAGTTTGTTTGCATGATAATAAAAATAAATAAAAATGTGAAGCTCACACAAAAGCAGCTGGTCTCATGTTGTGCTCTTTGTTAGAGAACGAATGAAAGTCTTATGTGTCCCCAGAATGTGACTTTCAATTTTCATCTCAAAATACTGCAAAGATGGTTCATTTCATCTTAGCTCCTGGTTTTAGCTACGTTCTAAACAGGTTATCTCGGTGTCTGTAGCTTTAAATGCAGTTAAGCTGCTGCTGTCCCCGCCCCCTTCAGGAAGAAGACTCTCTCTGCCTCTGCTCTGTTCAGTAATTGACAGGTCGAAGCAGAACAGTTGACAACACAAAAATAGCAGAAGTAAACATCTTTATACTATTAACTCTATACCAGTGGTTCTCAACTGGTCCAGCATCAGGACCCACTATGTCTCTATTAATAACAGTCGCGACCCACATTTTTGAAGTTTGATGTTCCTGTTAACAAATGAAGGTTTACTTGGGTGTAGTCTCAACGCATTTTGATACAGCTTGGGAAAATTTGGCTTATTTTTTTGCTTATTTTGGTATATTTGGACACTTTTGCCAAGTTTTGGGCATATTTTGTCCCATTTTGACAGATTCTGAGCACATTTTGGTTTATTTTTGGCACGTTTTAGCATAAATTTGTCCAATAAGCTGGCAGAGCCTCATCTAGAGGTTAATAGTGGACAACTAC
>OMNN01102040.1:0-19192 GCA_900302755.1 Chromis chromis
TACATTTAAACATGATATGAAATGAATGACCATTCAAAAAAATATAAACTTGTGGACATTATTTACAGCTTTAGTCTGTTTTTCTATGGTTTATATGTAAATGTATTATCATTATCATTATTATTATTTGTAGTTTTACTAGTATCGCCTGTAATTTAATAAAACAGGAATAATCTGTAAAATTGTTTTTTGTTGTTGTTTTTTTAGTTTTTTTACAGTGTAGCCCCTGGTTTTGGAAAAATCAAGCCAACATGGAATTGCCTTAAACCTGCTTTCTTTCTAACAGCCAGCAGGGGGCGACTCAAGAAGAGGTCTGGTTCTATTAAGGTCTATGAGAAAATAAGGCTACTTATTCCTTGATTTGTTACCCCAGTAAACATTTTCCTAATGAATTTATGGTCTCAATGGCTAGTTTCAGGTCTCCTTCAATACAGCGTGATGTTTATTTCGTAAATTCTGGTCCTAATTTGGAGTAAAATAGACATAAAGCATTATGTACTTTAGGGCTACCCTGCAGTCAGAGTACTTAATATTTCAGGTTTCAAAAGACCAAGATGTCAATAGCCAAACAGATGGGTGACGTCACAGTTGCTATCTTTGATATACAGTCTAGTGATATCGCTCTGAGGACTTCCCTCCTTGGTGATGTAACTTTGTCTTCATAAACTCAACAGCTCGGTGATCTAATGCTACCGCGTGTCATTGATTTAACGGATCAATAAGCTCACAGACTGCAGCACCGAGAACACCACAGTCAATATACAGAGTGTTGTACAGAACCCCTGACATTGATTCACTGGGTCTATTCAAATATGTCACACTTTTCCATAGATTTCCAGAAGTAATCAGACTTTTTAAAGGTCATGCTTTAAAAACATCGCACTGCTTTATGCACAAAGAGATTTCAACCTGCAGGTGCTGGTTAATTCATGACCACGAGACACCTCTTTGTAGCTGTATGTTGTTTAGTTTTAGCATATTGATGGCATTTGTGTGCTTTTGCATGTATCCAGCTCTACTTTAAAGTAATCGGTGGAAACTTTGATGCCTGCTCTGGTCCTGATCCTCTAATTTTCGTCCTTTTATCCTCATCTCTTGCCTCTGCTGTTTATTGTAGCAGAGGTTATGCTGCTCTCTGCTGGTTAAAAGCTTCTCTTACAGTCACGGTTACCATTTCTTTACTCGTGTTGTTTCTCCTTCCTCTTTTTTTGTCTTGTTTGTGTCAATGCAGGTCAGCAATCTAATTTAATCATTCATTACATTTATTTTCAAAGTCAGAAATCCCCAGCTAGACCCAGCATGCAGTGAAGTGGAGACAGAGAAGAGGAAAAGGTGTCCAATGTACAAACAACTGATTTATTAATCACAGTGTCGAAGTTAGTTTAAAGCAGCTTTGTGTACACAAAACACAGAGTTATACACAAATAATGTGTATAACAAACAAGTGAGCTAAATGTGAATTAAAAATCTAAATGTTAAATAAAATCCATAAAAAATCTGTAATAAATAGTATTTGTAGGCTAGATTCACTTGATAAACACAGAATAAGATTGAATTGAGATCAATAAAGATGAAATCAGGAGTTGAATTGCTGAAGGAATTTAGAAGAGCTGTTAGTTGAAAGAACATCGTCAGAAAAAGCCAAAATACTTGCTTTTTTCTGGAGTATTGGCTTGTTACGAAATGAATTCTGATGCATTTGTTGAATTTTTAGTAGTGTGATTACTGTGAGTATAAAGTTAGACAGGATGTTATATAAGGAAGGTTGATGGAAGTAGGATAGAAGAAGAAGAAAAAGAAGAACTTGTTTTTTTTTTTAAAGGGTTTACAAAGTGCTCTGACAGACAAAAGCCAATGTGATATCATGGGATGGCATATAAACAGCATGTCACTATTAAGGACATTTTGCAGGCAACATCTCTGCATTTTAACAGTTTCTGAACCTTAAACATCGGAGGTTATACGGCGATATTTGCCAATATCAGGCTCTAAAAGCAGGACACTGAGAGGCCAAGTCAATATTCAGTAGTCACAGTTATTTATTCAGCTCAACTGAAACAGCTGGTGTTACAAATCTACAGAGTAAGTTTAAATATGAAGGTTAAGACCCGACAGTGTCATTAATGCAAATTTACCTGACTAATTAAATATTACATCCTACAGTGTTATATAATCTAACAATGTTGGACTTAAGATTGAATTTTGCCACAGGTAATGTCCGCTGTAGAAGATGATTAATAATAATTACAGATTCTTTCTAAAAGGCAGGAACAAAACCAACACAGTGTCTTTGATGCCATCCCTGGCTTCAAGACAGTCAGTTAAAATGGCCTGATATGCTCTGTCAAAAGCTGAACTGAGGTCAAAGAGAATTAAAATTGCACTCCTCTGTAAGCTGCTAAAAAGAGGTCAATGTGTACCTTGAGGAGGGAAGTTTCTGTGCTGTGGAAAGCTCCGAATCCTCAGCGAAACTTCCTAAGGATGTTATTATGAACATAGAAGCTAAAAGTTGGGTAGAAAGTGGAGGTTGGAAGTTGAAATTGTTAAGAGCAGAGCTGTGAAAGTCTGGTATCTTTAAAAGAGGTTTGACCACAGGAGCTATTGTTAACAGAAGCAATGTTGGAAACGGTTGAATTATTATCTGCGTACCACCATAAAGAGTAGATGTTTATCACTTTATGGAGTAGACTTATAGAACATTCTGGATGATGATCTGAAAAGGAGTACAACTATAAAACAATGTAAGAAAATATACAAAGAAAGACTGCTTGAAAAATATAATAATGTGGAACAGTAAATGTGTTCTTGGGGTTTGTAAAGAGGTGTAAAGGCTTACTGCAAGATAAGAAATGTACAGACATGTAGCGGGTAGGATGTAATAAGTTAATCTTAATTATACTCGTTTTCAGAATTTAGGTTTTGGATTTGATTTGGGGTCTGCACGGTGGCTCGGTTGTTAGCACCATCACCTCACAGCTAGAAGATGCCTGGTTCGCGTCCGAGTTAGGACGCCTGGGGTGTTTCTGTGTGGAGTTTGCATGTTCTCCCTGTGCAGCATGGATTTTCACCGGGTTCTCTGGCTTCCTCCCACAGTCCAACAACATGCTGAGGTTAATTGATTATTCTAGAAGAGGGGTAGCCAACCCTGGTCCTCGAGGGCCACTATCCTACATGTTTTAGATGTTTCCCTTTTCCAACACACCTGATTCAAATGATCAGCTCATCATCAAGCTCTGCAGAAGCCTGATAACAATCCTGATCATTTGAATCAGTTGTGTTGGAAGAGGGAAACATCTAAAACATGCAGGATAGTGGCCCTTGAGGACCAGTGTTGGCTACCCCTGTTCTAGATTGTCCGTAGGTGTGAATGAGAGTGTGCTTGGTTGTCTGTCTCTATGTGTAGCCCTGTGATAGTCTGGCGACCAGTCCAGGGTGTCCCCTGAGTCTTCACCCGAGTCAACTGGGATAGGCTCCAGCCCCCCCGCAACCCTACAGAGGATTAAGCGGTGTATAGATAATGGATGGATTTGGTTTGGTTGTTTTTTGTTCTGTTTTCATTTTGCATGTTTTATTTTCTCTTTTCCTTGATGATACTGTGGTATGTCTGAAATATATCAACTAAATAAAAAAAAAATAAAAAAAATAAACTTTAAGAAATTTGGTGGGAATGATATCAAGGCTGCACATTTTAGATTTTATTATGAAATCTAGGAGCAAAGACATAAAGAAAGACGGGGAAATGGTTAAATGGTCTAAAAAAAAAAGGAAGAGCACAGGGAATATGAGAAGAATAACATGTAATAATAAAACAGTCAGAGAGTAAAGGTTTGTGGACTGTATGACGAGTGCTGCATCTTAATACTTCAGGTTACCAACAGGGAGTGCCAGTGTAAAAGTAGTAAAACAGCTGATTTATTCCATATTTCTGACCGTCTCTTCTTGAAATTCATGCATTTGGAAGAGATGAAGGTAAACTTGGAGAAATCTGCAACTTATGCAAATCTGCTGTGCTATTATTTCTTATAAAAAGGTCATGCGTAGTTAAGATCAAATGTAAAATCTATTATTTCTTCGGTGTAAATGATGATTTCTAATAGGTTTTAATGCTTATCTCTCATCAAAAAGTGTCTAACTGTGTGAAGAAACACTCTCATTTGCACACATAGTATGAAAAAGTCACATTTCCTTCCATCCTAATGCAAAAATATGAACAAAAATCTGTCTGGAAAGGTTAAAACATGTGCAGAATGTGGGTACAAATAATGGAGTGTGCGGGTGATATAACACACTCATGTTAAATGGCACATGTGAACGTTGGAACAGGTTGTTTGTATGTGTATATGTGTGTGTGTGTGTGTGTGTGTGTGTACATGTGTGTGTCTCTGTGAGTGTATGAGTGTGGGTGTGTGTTTGAGCATAGTGAGGTAAATATTAACTTTGTCCAAAGTACATTACTGGTCCTGAATTACGATGCACAAATGTCAGCAGAGTTAATGTATTTGAGAGCTAAACTATGTGAACTTCAAACTCCACACATGAGCTGTTCGCCTCGTCCCCTCTCGTCCCCCCGTCAGTGTCATTAAAGGCACATTTCACTGCAAAATCTTTACAGGAAATAGTGGACATGCATAGAGACACACAAAGACAGACATACCGGGAAGTTACACAGGTTTACTCCATTTAAAATCTCTAAAACTACAATTATTTTACAGCTAGTCGCACTTATTTTCACTGTTTTGGATAATAACAATATTTTTTCTGACACACTTGCTGCCAGGTTTTTCTTTCAACAGTGTGACATAATGTTATTGTGACCCTACAATGGACACAACAGCCTCACATATAATGTTACAGTTTCATTTAGCAGACGCTTTTCTCCAAAGCGACGTACATCTGAGAAAAGAACACAAGGAAAGATCTATTCTAGACAGAAGGCGCCAAGGCCGGGAAGAGCAAAAATCCTGTATTAGGTCCTGATTGGGCACATTAAAACTGTCACAAATGTATTGTTCGCTATATGATAAGCTGTAAATGTGACATTCACACGAGCAAAAAAATAGTGTCGCAATTTAGTAAGCAGAAAAAAATAGCTTCTTCACCACTTGTTTCTTGTCCTTGAGCCGCATGCTAAACAATTTAAATCTGGACGCCGGAACCTTTGTTGGCCCCTTCTGGCCATTAGAGTAACTACACAAACACTGTATCTTGTCATGTATGCCTATGAACGCTAGTTGGCGTAAACTCAACGCTATCGGTGCACCAATGAGGGAATGTTGCCCCAAACACCACATTAAAGGTCCTTTTCCGTGCCCCTTTTTTGGCAAATAACAAAGTCTTACATGTCTTTCAAGTTAATTTTCATCTCTGAATACTGAAAAGATGTTTCCTTTTACCATGACTGTACAACTCCTGATTTTAGCCCTCTTCTAAATAGGCTGTTTCAGTGTCTATAGCTGTAATTGCACCTGAGCTCCTGCTGTCCCCGCCCCCTTCAGGAAGAAGACTCTCTCTGCATGAGACCAGGACATTATATCGCTTCTAACTTTCTCTCTGAGTGATAATTTTACATGGAAATATCACTGAATTCACAGCACAGGTGTTGTTTTTAATCATGCATATGGTGAGTTTGTCAGGCAATGTTGTGACTATAAAATCAGTATTTCAGTGGTGCAGAGCAGCAGCTTAGAAATGGCTCAGAAGTAAATAAGTCTGAATGAACTGTGTTTCAGTCACTATTTTGTACTTGTTTGGTTTCTGACTAAAGAAACCAAAAAATATGTAAATGAGAACAGTTTTAATAGGAATTCAGCTGTATTAAAATGCAGTTTATGTGAGCACAGAGAGCAAAAGCGAAGCAAACCAATATGATTAAACTGGCTGTGGTTAGGTTGCACTGAGGCCCAGCAAGCGTAATGAAAACACAATAATCCATACAGTCCTTTTTTTTGTTTTTGTTTTGGTTTCGAATCACTCTTTAAGTTTCCACAGAGCTCTGACCTGTGGGCATATGATCACAACTAATGCTAATGGTTAAGGATCTTCAGTTCCTCAGATGCTGGGAGTGGATGAAGACTATTGTGTTCACTCTTGCAGCCAACAGCAAGACATTTTGGTTTGTTTTGCCCGTAGTTGAGACATTTTAGAGTTAGCAGGAGCAGCTGGACCAGATGGACTGAGAGGCAGCTGCTCTTTCTGAATGGCTTGTAAAGCTGGGAGGCCATCTAGTTGAGTGGGGCTAGAGGAATGGTAGTAGTAAACTTCTTTACGTTTGTCCAGCTTTTACTTTTTGCCTCTGAGTTTATAAAACATTCAAAATGCAATAAAATAGATTTTTACCACACGAAACCTTTAAAACTCCAGTAAACTGTACAATACAGAGAGATTTATCTGCATAGGTCTGATCAGCACTTGTAACTCGTTTAGCTTGATTGTAGCTGATGTTCATTCTATGTAAAAATGTGTTTTCCCTGGCTGAGCCATTATGCAACAGTGTCACTGTCTTCAAGTTCCATGTAAGCCGAGTCTGTTGCTGTTTCAGTGAAAACTAAAGTTAATAGCTCAGCATCTGCTTTTCTGTTATTGCATCACAGTGGTTTCTGCTTTTTTGCCATTTGTCAGCTTTTAGCTTGGAGGTAAGGTACTGTACGGCTGAGTTGACAACAACACTTTCCAGTAAAGGAAGTTCTGATCTGGAGCGTTGCTGATTTTGCATTGATGAGTCGGCACAACCGGTTCAGCTTGATGACTGACTGATGATGTTTCAGTGTTAAACAGAAATCTCATGCAACCAGATTTTGGAGAAATTCACAAAACCACAATGGCAGGTATTTTCCCATGCATTTTGTCTGTTTCCTACGTTTACACCGATGTCAGTCTGCTGTGGAGGTGACCGAGTCCTTTCTGTGCCAAAAGAGAGAATCTTCATGTCTGCATAAGCTCGTCCTCAGGCCATGAAGCCCTGATCTCCTCAGTGTTGACATGGGATCAGCATGCGAGGAGACAAAGCAGCAACTATGACCTCTTGCATCTGTAGTAAGTCGCACATGACGATCTAAGAAGGATGGTGGAAATGATGTACAAATGTCTCCCTGAGATTAAATTAAAATAGAAATATTGCAGTAAACTTACATGTCTGCATCATGTAAAACCAAAATATACACTGAAATAGATTTTAAATGGAATTCATAGTTTCATGTAAATGACTCTAAGCCAGATTTTCAACTTTCCAAAGTTCATTTAACGCATCACGTTTGACATGTAGTTCGATCAGTAAAGTAACAAAATCTCAACCTAAAATCATGGTATTTCATCTAAATCACTTTATTCTACAAATCTTATTTCAAAAATTAACAAAAAAATAAATAATTTGCATCAAAAAAATCTAACAAATAGCAACGAATAATGTTCAGCATGTACAGAACATCCTGTTAGAAACTCTGGATGTTATTGAAAGCCCGTTGGACCGTACCTACCCACATCTCGCTGACAGTTTGACCCACATGGCTGCATCCAGGTGCACTGAAACTCAATCTGCAGTCTGACTTCCTTCCAGGATCAGTCCGCTAAGCTCGGCCTCAGGTGATTGGGACACGCCGGCCAATCAGTTTGTTTTGCGGCTTATAGGAGGTAATCTGTGCCGGGGGGCAGAGAGTGAGTCTTTGTGCTTTGGCATCCACCTTCCCGACACGTTCGCAGCCTCACAGGCCTCAGAAACAAGCAGAAATGAGGCTGCCTTGTTTAAAATGCCTTGAAATGTTTTGTGTCCGTGAAAATGTGTGTACTTTTGGCATGCAGCTGTGCCTCTGTATGTGTGCGTGCCCATGCATATGTGACTGTTTATGTATGTGTGTGGTCTTTGTAAGATGAGGATGTTTTCCCCTGAGGTGATGGATGTACAGATCACTTTTCAAAGCGAAGAGATTTGTTCCCCCCGCGAACAAAATGTTCCCAGCAGAGTGCGGGCTGTCAATGAGAGCAGAGCCTTTCTTAAAAAGTGTTTTCAGAGCAGCGCTGTGCAAAGAAGCGGAACGCCGTGGCTTTCTGTGCTATTCATCCAAAATCACAGAGCAGATAAACATCTTATGAAGGCTGATATCCGTCTTGCAGAGAGTGCCGGCGGAGGTATTTGTCTTTTACAGAGCGAGAGTGCAGAGACACCTTTGAACAGGAGAGCTCTCTTCATAGCGGGGCGTCTTTGTCTCACTGTTTACACTGAAAAACAGTGAGATGTTCACATGTGTCTCTCGCTGCGCTCACAGCTTAGCTCGCTGTTAGCTCACCGCAGGTATCAGGTATCTCTCAACTTTCCAGTCATCTCATAGAAAGAACAAAGGCAGATTAAATGGCTTCTCACCTCATGTGGCTCACACGTTTCTCTGTTTCATCACCACTGATGTCAGAAAGTCTTTTGTACCTACAACCATATCTTTATATTGTAACAACAGCTTAATGTTTTTATGCATATAAATATGTACATTTTCCTCATCTTATTTGATCTTGGTGAGATGCTGCACTTATTTAAGTCATTATTACCATCTAGATAGTACAAATGACAATCAGAAGATGCAAAACCTCAATCCTCTCCTCCTTTGTCCATCAGTCATGACTGTCCAGGAGTTAGAAATCTTATGTTTTGTGTAATCTTTTTGATATTTTTATGCACCTGTTTTATTTTTCCAGTTGCCACCAGGTAGTTTTAATTATGCATTCATGGATGCTTAATAATTGTTTTTGAAATCACATGCTAAATCTGTGCTTGGTGGTGTTGGTGAAAATGTAAGAAGTCTTGTCTCCATATGGAAATGTTGCATATTGTAGTGACACAATTGGTCACACTCCAAACTACTTCTGTTGTCATTTCATAATTATACTGTATGTATATATACATATAACAAATAACATGGTTCGTTTTCAGAGAACTAATAAAAACACAGATTGACATGAAGAAAGTAATTTTTCTCATTATTATTAAGTTTAACTAGCTAATTCTGAGCCAGAGGGCAAAGCTCTTGATCACTGTTCACTCTCACCTATCTTCATGAGTTCTGGGTCGTTACATGAAGTTTGAAATCACAAATACAAACATTCTTAGCCAAAGCATCGTTTGAGGTGGTCCTTGGCACCTTCTTTGGAGGGGTAGACCCAGAACTCGCTGGAGGGATTACATATCTCATCTAGCCTGGGAACACAAACCACCCCAGTCCGTGTTGAAGGTTACCGTCTGATGAACTAATGCCCAATGAACAGAACTATGTCATCTGCAAAAAAGCAAAGACATGATTCTAAGTTTCCCAAACCGGATTCCCTCCTCACTCAGTTGTGCCTTGAGATTCTGTCCTTGAATATCACAAACATGACCTAAAATGAAGGGCAACCCTTTGGGAGTCCAACACCCACAGGAAGTGTGCTGGTACCACAGCTAACGTATGATGGGTGTGGTAAAAACAGTAAAGAGAGAATGCAAATTTGTGCATCCAACACTGATTGTGTTGACTATCGGCTAGTGTGACTCACCGGATGTAGACTGCAGGTATAAACCTGCCATTGGCTGCTAATTTTAAGTGGCTTTGTCCTTCTTTTCCACTGTCTACGTGATACCGTTTTCTTTGCTATGGACAACAACAACCTCCAGACTAGCAACCTACCACCATGAAAATGTCCCGTTATGCCAAGGATTTAGATCGTACAGTAAGGCAGCCTTGCTGGTTTTGTATTGCCCATTTGAATCACAGTGCTTGGCTTCCTGCATGTAAATGTTCCACCACAACAATTCTAGCCGTCGCTATTTTGAGGGAACCCCAAAGCTGCAGTCTTTGCTTAGCCCCGCCCACGACAACTGCAATTGGTTTAAATAAATGCAAACAAGCTAGAGTGTTTTTTTCTCTGCAGCAGAATTATAGTGTGGTGCAACCAGACTATTATGTGCTCCAGAATGGGTGGGCTAAGCGAGACTAGAGGTGCCCTAACCAGACAATCTCTTTGCCACAGCTGCTCCTTGAGATTCTGTCCTTGAATATTGCAACCAGGATTGGAGACAGAGAGAAACCCTAGTAGGAGTCCAACATAATTGTGTCCATGAAAACCAGGGCAATTGCAAGATGAGTGCATTAAAAATGGAGAGTGCAAATTTGTGCATGCAACACTGATTGTGCCGACTATCGGGCTAGTCTGACTCACCAGATGTAGACTACGGGTATAAACCTGCCATTGACCACTAATGCAGCTGTGTCCTTCTTTTCTGCTTTCTACGTGTTAGTTTTCTTTGCTACAGCAAACAACAACAACAAGCTCCAGGCTACAAACCTACCACACTGAAAAGTTCACTATTTTGAGGGAACACCGGAGCTGCATCCTTTGCCTAGCTCCGCCCATGATGAGTGTGATTTCTTTAAAGAAATACAAGCAAGCCAGGGTATTTTTTTTCTTTTGTAGCAGAATGACAGTGTGGTGCAGCCAGGCCATTAGCTAATCACATTGTTATGATTATATTACAGTTATACAGTATATGTAGATTATCATACTTTGATGTGAGAAAATGCAAAAATGCTTTAGAAAGCTGGAAAACCAGGTGAATAGGGTGACCTTTTTGATGCCTGCGACTGAGACACCAAACTCAACCTGCCGCACCAGATCTCCGACCTCTCTGCTGAAATTATGGTTTGTCTGAGATGCAGGTAAAATGAAGAAACCTATACCTAAAAACACTCCATCACACAATAAGGGGCTTTAATAATAAACTGCAAGGTGAAGCAGCAAAGCCACATCTGTGCTCTCAGGTGCCTGTCGAACACAAATCCAAACTCTTGTGATGATTATCTGCAGTGAGACGCTCAGGGTAGGACGGGCCATGTGGGTGGTTTGTACACACAAACCGCTTCCTGATAGCCTTGAATGGGCTGCGGTTGTGTTGTACATAGTGAACATACAGAGCAGGTAAGTGGAGCACAGCTGGTCCTCTGCACAACATGCAGGTACATGCTGATAAAATGTTTAACTATTACTGTGAGAACATAAAAGCACCTTTGACATTCCTAAATCTGCGAAACATTCAAGATGGTTCAGCGATTGGTTAAAAACCATCCAGTTCCACCAAATTTAATTTAAAAAAACACTGAATATATTCAAATGAATTCAGTTACAGCCCACACTGGTGAGCCCGATTTTACAGAAGTAACTTTCTTCTGTCTCAAAAGCTGACAAAGCGCATAGCCTCAGTTTTATACATATACATATTCAACAGTAGTGCCAATCTGATTTTCTCCGTGTTGTATCAGAAAGAACATCAGTTTACTGGCATAAAAAATCACATACACCATGTAAATTCTGAATTTTGACTGATAAAACTGAGTAAAGGTTTCCAATGGGTGTGAGTGAGTGTGATTTTCAAACCTAATTCAGACTTAGCATCAGAA
Organism: Chromis chromis; assembly: GCA_900302755.1. Taxonomy (NCBI): domain Eukaryota; kingdom Metazoa; phylum Chordata; class Actinopteri; family Pomacentridae; genus Chromis; species Chromis chromis. Next base: position 11,412 of record OMNN01102040.1, read on the forward strand.
GCAAAACTTAACACACAACAAATACACAGTACAGTGTAAGTTTAACTGAGAAGCATACATGTAGGTTCTTTAAGAACCAACAATAGCCTGTATATACCAGTCCATGGATAGTTTTAAAAAATATATACAGATGTGTGTGACAAACTGACAAATTTAAGGAAAAACCTGAACCCTTGGGTCCACTGAATGGTTTGAGGAAAATGACGTGAATCAGATCCTACGGCCTTCACAGTCACCAGATCTCAACCCAACTGAACACATTGGATATTTTTATTTACCAGCATTCTACACCATCATCAAATCTAAAAAAAATCCTTTGGAAGAATAGTGTTCATCATTTTAGTAGAATTCCAGAGACAATCAATGCCAAGAAGCAATGAAGCTGTTCTGGTGGCACGTGGTGGCCGAATAATGTATGTGACGTAACTGCACAGAGGATTTGGTGTCAGAATGGCCAGAAAAACATGCTGCAAAATACAACTTTATGTAAATGTAGTAGGACTGCTACTCGCTCACTAAATTCAATGTAGCATGTACTGGGACATACTGAATCATTTTCTGGCGTACTATATAGTATGGTAGAATGGATATTGGAACACAAACTGTATTGCTCCGTGCTGTCACACAGATGCAGAGAGTTTTCTTCCTGAAGTGGGTGGGGTCAGTAGCTCAGCTACATTTAAACCTACAGACACTAAAACAGCCTACTTAGAAAACCAGGGGTTCTGCAGTCATGGTGAAATGAACCATCTTTGAAGTTGGAAGTTAGAAGTTGAAAGACACATTCCAGGAACATGTGAGACTCTGGTTGTGTCCAAAATCATCCACTCACTCCCTATTCCCCATCTAGGGACCACTACGTTCACTATGTAGTGAACTATGTAGGGAGCATTGACATTTCAGACACTACTCGAGATATTGCTCACTAGCCGTGATTTGTGCTGTAGCAGCGTAGTGCAAACACATCAGATTCACAGCTTATTCCAAGGCTAAGAAAGGGGTAAAATCAAATACAACCTAAACAGGAAATTACTTAAATTTGAATGACAATTTGCATTCTCCTTCATGCAGTGCGTGATGGTATATATTGCTTGGTTAGTGACCATTGGCTATACACTACTTTTCACGGTGCATTGTGGGATACTTTGAGTGACTATAAAGGGCATAGGTGCCCAATACGTCGATCACAAAGGTAGTGCTTATAGATCGCATGCCGTTCAAAAAATGTTTTGATGTTAACCTATCATCCATCCTCCCTATGGCATTTGCCACTTGATTGACGTACGGGGCAGCCAGTCTGAGATGTACTGCAAAACTCCAGTGAGTTAATTACCTAGCTAGCCTTCCAATTTATTTATATAAAGAAAGGGTACCAAAACATGAGGGAATGTGCTACCTCCTTGACAGCATTATTCGGCTCTACTTATATATGTGAGTCAGCCTTTTCCTGCATGAAGATTGTTAAGTCTAAATACCGTTCCACCATGACTGTTGATCATTTGGAAGTCTGTCCGGACGATGCAACTATGGCTGATTCCATTCAGTGCAGGTTATCAGAGTAAGGTAATGACCAAAAATGTACAGAATAGTATTGTGCCATAAGGGTTCATGCAGTTATACAAAGTACACCAACATATATTGTAAAAAATATACTCGGGATATGTATAAATAAATATATATTTAGCATTTTTAATGTAGGTAGATCATTTTCACTCGGTCATTTTAAGTAGCTCACAAGCCGGAAAAGTGTGGGCACCCCGATATAGGGTGTAACAACTGTAACTCGGACATTCGGACATCACTACAAAATGGTGAACACTCTATATAGTGCACGATCGGAAACAACCTTTAATTTATTTGGATGGTCCGCCCTTACATAGCGCTTTTTTAAAACTGAGCCAGGTTCCACAAAGCACTTCTCATTCGTCCATTCACTCATACATCCAAGCTGCTCACAAGCAATCGGAGCAACTTGGGGTTCAGGATCTTGGCCAAGAACACTTCAGCACATGGGCAGGAGATCGAACCGCTAACCTGGCGATTACTGGACGACTGATTTAAGGGGCATCTTTGGATTGTTGGGTTTTCTGTTCTCTGTTTATAATTCATAAGGTCTGTAACTTACTGTGTTAAGCGCTGTGAGATGACATGTTGTGAATTTGCACTATGTAAATAAAATTGTATTTAACTGAATATGGGACCTTTAAGACTCATGGTGTTTTGAAAAAGAGCTGCTTTGTTTTGTCAGTCCCTGTGAGCTGCTGCGATTTCACCATAAGACATTAGGCAACGCAAAGCTGGGACTTTGACTGGGACTGGTGCAATTTTGTTTTTCTCAGCCAAATTCAAAGTAGTTTTAATAGGAAAGGTAGAAGTTTTTGTATATTCTTAAAGAAGCGGCACCACATTAGTACAGATTCTTTAACACTGGCAGGTCTGGAGTTTTATCATGAAGCCTCTCATCCACCACAGAGATGATGATTCTGGCCTCTTAGATGCCAGTTAAGCTGCTCCACAGGGCACTTCTCAGCCTCCATACTCCTCTCAGACAGCGCTGAGGGGAGAATGGGGGATTATACAAGCCCTTCCTCTCCCTGTCCGTGCCTCTCTCTCGCTCTGGGTGATCAGTCCAGCGCTGCTGACTGCGTTGGACTCCGGAGCGTCACCCCGACCTGACGCACTCTTGTACCAGAGCGCAGCTGTCACCATTACTTCATGCTTATTGGCCCGAGACCGAGAGAGGCAGAGGCAGAGCAAAAGGCAAACAGACCGAGAGAGAGAGAGGGAGAGAGTTGGACCCCTGCGCTCTGCTCCATCGATCTGCAGAGGTGCACCGAGGACCTTCTATCGGGACGTTGGCCACCATTTTTTGCGCTTTAGGCTTCTTTTTGGAGGGAATGCCAGAAGTGGATTCACTGTTTGGAACATGCTACTGGGCAATTTGGTACGGTAAGACCGTCACAGTTTGTTTGGTGCTTTTAAAAAAAATACCTTTTTGTTTCAGCGTTGTGTTTCCCTGCTCTTCCCTCCCACCACCACCTCCCTCCCCCCCAGAAAACAAAGATTGCAGGATTGATGTATCGACCTGCGAGCCACAGATCTGCTGCTCTTTGCCTGAGCGCAGGGATCTGACATTTTTAGAAGCTTAAGAATAAGGAAAATGACATAACAGAGAGGAGGGATAATGAATTATGGAGCAGCTGCTGATATTTTTGGTCTGACTGACTCTGAGACAAGGTGTATGATGATGACGATGATGGATGGCCTGCAACAGCTCAATGTCAACAGTGACACAGATTTGTTTACCTGGGGGAGGTAAAGGTAAGCACAAGCTGTAGGTTAATGGTTACACTATGGATTGCCCTCGTTTCCGTCTGTCAGTGAGTGGATTTGATCATCACCATGATAATAATAATAATAGTAACAATAATAGTAATAGTAATAATAATGATAACAATAATATTAATAATAATAACACTAATAAACTGTATTTCAAAACTGGAGCTACAAGACATTAAAACGTACAAATCATTAAAAAGCAACAAGAAAACATTAGAAGAAGACAATAACACATTTTCTAAAACCAGCAAAGCATTAAAAAGGCCAATAATAGGACCTTATAAAAGTTGTAATGCTACACTTTTATGAGTAGGAGAGCATCAAGGGACCTGTTGCGTTCCAAACTATGCCTCAAGGAACAAGAAAGCTATGCTAAGCCAAGATATTTTGTGAGGTTCAGGATTCCAATTTGAAATGATTATTGTTATAATGGTGTTTTTTGATCCCAAAATTTAAAAAAAAAGTCATCATCACCGTGATACTACTACTACTACTACTACTATTACTAATAATAATAATGATAAGCTTTATTTCTTAGCCACCCTTGAAAACTGGACCTACGAAACATTAAAATGTACAAATCATTAAAAAGCAACTAGAAAACATTAGAAGACTACAATTAAACATTGGTAAAATCAGTAAAGCATCAAAAGGGCCAATAATAAGACTATATAGAGCATCAAGGAACCTTTTGGGGTTCCTCCAAAGTGGCAATCTTTGGAGGAACCTTTTGCGTTCCCAACTATGACTCAAGGTACAATAAGAAAGGTTATTCAAAGATATTCTGTGGGGGTTTGGGATTCCAATTTGAAGTTATCATTATCACAATGGTGTTTTTTTAACCCCAAACATTTTTAAAAAAAATTAACTTTTTTACATTTAGGTGAATAGAGATGTTGACATTAGTGTCAAAAGTCATTTGGACACAAATCTGGCAGCAGAAAGTCAAGAAAAAAGATCCCAATTTCCATAAACATACAAAACCAATCTCAAAACTTTGCTCATATCTCCAATACTTTTGCCAAAAAATATAACCTCAAGTAATCTCTTTGTCTGTTATTTAATTGTTGCTGATGAAAAAACTTGCCGCTTGTTGTATATTAGACCAAAGTAAAGGATTATAATTGCTCATAGAAAGAACCACATTGATTATATCACTAACCAATCTTGAAATATTGCCATGCGCGCATTTACAATAAAGCTTTGAAAACAAGATAAGTACAAATAAGTGTAAAGGTGTCACTTTTGTATTCTCTGAATTGAGCTGTTAAAGGTTCCTCCAGCAGGAACCTTCTTTGAACATCCCCAGAGTTCCTTGAGGTTCTCCTAGTTCTAAGACATTAATGCCTGCTTGCATTAGGTGGGTTTTTAAAAGCTTTTTTCAGTTGATGAAGCTTTTCTGCCTGTAAGTGGGAGCATGTTCCGTGGCGTTAACGCTAAAACAGGAAAAGCATTGGTCCCTCTTTGTTTTAAGCCTGGACTGTGAGAGTTTTAATAGCGGCTGACTCACATCTGATGGGTCTGTTGGTGCAGAATAAGGGGTAAAAGTGTAAGCAGTAGAGAAAGATGTAGAGATTTAAAAGAAATCAAGAAAATCCTAAAATGAATTCTATAATGAAAGAGGAGCCAGTGAATGTTAGAAATCACCAATAATAACTGGAAACCTCAATATGTCAATATGCTCAATGCCATAATAATGAACATCTAATATTCTTGTCATGTTCTTATGATGTACAGTCTCACTGGGTTTAGGATCTCACAGGGTTTACCATGTTGTTAATATGAGCGAACTGTTCGTACCGTGTATGTGAATGACTTTATAAAATGTACAATTAGATGTGGTGAGTTTTTCCTACAAGGGCACATCACAGCATGTTTTCGCTGAGCTGATAATAAAGTACAAGCTGGTGTTGATAATGAATTTGCTCCTAAACTCAGCGTTCTGGTTCTCTAATGTGGTTTCAAAGAGACTCCGCAGGTCCTTCCAGAATACTAGTCCAGAGCATCTGTACTTCACATCAGATCCTTTTTGTGAATCTTTGCTCAGAAAGCTGATGCAGTCTTCATGAACAATCCACGCCTACATTTCCTGGGAAGCTCTTTGGACAACTTGACCATATGATGACATCCATGTCGGTATAAAAAGAGCAAAATCACCAGCTTCAGTTGAATCAGATCAACTTCTGCTCAACGGAATTCAGCTTTGTTGGACGTAAGAGTCACTGAGGAGACTTGAATTTGATCCAGCTACGACTTTTTTTGTTGTTTCTCGAAACACGTTCTCAGAAGGTTCTAGAAATGTTTTCAGCAGGAAATAATTTTTTAGTTCAAAGAATGTTCTTCTTGAAGGTAGGACGACGTTCTCCAAAGACATTCTTGAAGGTTTGGAGATGACATTGTTAGACTAATATGCCCCAACATTTTGAAAAGTGTCCTTTTTTTGCTACCATGTAACACTGTGGAGCGTTGCTGGAATGTGCAATAGAAGATATATAATAGAACATTCTCAAAACATCCTCAGACAATTGGTCTATCTTTAATACATCACATTACAGGAATGTCTTATAAAGAAATCACCTGAGGACTCGATAACATTATGATTTTGCATTTCTGAATGTCGCTTTTAGAACGTTCTTCCTTTATTCTGACAGCATCCACCAAAGAATCTCTGAGCATTGCAGTTAAAGTTAACTGTGAACCTTATTGGAACATCGTTTGATGTGATAAATATCATTAAAACATTTAAATGTTAGATTTAAAGTGTAAAACAATAGTAGAACTAATTGGTAATCCAATGTTATGTTAACATTTGCTGCTAGCTCGGAAGAAACACACAAAACACAATGTACCTTGTCATTGAGTCATTATGTTGTTGACAGAATGACCACATTGTGTTCTGACTCATGACTTCCATGGGGGATGTTATGTCTCCAGCATCTTAAACTTTTTGGTCAGAAACATGTAAAGGTATCTTGAATCACATTAAGGCTGATTCATTTGGGGAAAACGTCTAAATGTGATTCTTCGGACAGATATTTTGATCTGATTTGCCTTAAATATTGACTGTGTAGTAGATTTAACGAAGCATTATCGTGAGACACTCTCAGAAGTGTAGCTGTCACACAAAGAGGATGACCTGAATTTGTAAAACTAACATCACAGTTTAAACTCTGAGTCAGACGAGTTGCAAAATGTACCAGTTGTAGCTATTAAACGATGCGTCTGGGGTCGTGTCAGTTGAACCACAGTCTGAACCACGAGCTATACACTGATTAATGCACATAAAGAACCTCTGAAAGTCTCACTTTGCCCTAATTAATCCTCTGAACTCCAAGCAGCTTCTGAGGGTCACATTTTTACTCACTGTGGGCTCATTTTTCACTGCAATATAAAGTTCTGCACCTCTATGGAAACAAGACAACCATGACTAGAAGGAGGGAGAACTAAAAATGTGTTCTGTGCAGTATAAGAGCCCAATTCATCCTGAACCTTTGTCATGACTGTTGGTTTCAGCTGAGTCACTAATGGCTTTTTATTTTTTTATTTTTTACAGAATCTAGTTCGATTTTGATTCAGAATTGTCAGAATGTTGAAAATCCAACAATTCTTTCTATTTTTTACAGTTTCTTGTTTGATAAATGATGTCATTTGGATGATTTTTTTTTTAAAGATAACATGTCTTTCACACCTGCTAATGGGTTTGGGGGTTCAGAGGGTTAAATTAAATTGAATTACAGCAGCATTAGTTGCATTATTTAATGCTTCAACTTATATTTGTATACATATATTTGCTAATCGTTACAGATTTGTTTTTAAGTCAATTAATTGTTCAGTCCTCAACCAGATTAGTGTTACTCAGAACAGTTCTGGTCATGAACAGCCTCATCTAACTTCATCTTATTCTTGTTTTCTTGTGAATCTAACATATTACTGGTCCTGGCATTTATTTTTTTTTTACTGTAGAAGTAGCGTGGTATCATTTCTTAACCTGACTTTTTCTTTAACAGAAGTCAAAAATCCATCTTTTTTTTTTAGATGGAAAAGTTGCTCTCTCTCTCTCCTATAATTTGCATATTTCTCCATTTGCTTTGACTATGTCACAGTACAAATTGCGATTCAGGATAATCGCCGATTGTCCTAGGACAGATTGTGATTGGAGTGCCTCCTAGGACAGATTGCAATCGGGATCTGTTCTCAGACAATCGCCAGTCCTACTAGTACAGATTGCGATCACAATCTGTCCTCGGACAAACAGCGATTCTACTAGGAGAAATTCTGATTAGATCAAAATGTTTTGGAAAATATACTGAATCATTTCACAACTGACATTTCAATCAATTTGAGCATAGGTAAGCCTACATTCTCCATTACTAAAGGGTTAGGGTTAGATAATAAAATCATGGTTTGTAAGAATGTTGTTGTTTCCTTTATTTTAACATCAT
>OMNN01102040.1:19212-50475 GCA_900302755.1 Chromis chromis
GAAAAGTTGCTCTCTCTCTCTCCTATAATTTGCATATTTCTCCATTTGCTTTGACTATGTCACAGTACAAATTGCGATTCAGGATAATCGCCGATTGTCCTAGGACAGATTGTGATTGGAATGCCTACTAGTACAGATTGCGATCACAATCTGTCCTCGGACAAACAGCGATTCTACTAGGAGAAATTCTGATTAGATCAAAATGTTTTGGAAAATATACTGAATCATTTCACAACGACATTTCAATCAATTTGAGCATAGGTAAGCCTACATTCTCCATTACTAAAGGGTTAGGGTTAGATAATAAAATCATGGTTTGTAAGAATGTTGTTGTTTCCTTTATTTTAACATCATATCATTAAAATAAATTTGAGTTTGTCCAAGACAATCAGCCATTGTCCTGAATCGCAATTTCTACTGTGACATCTATATGAACATAGTGAACATGAGCCAGACCTACTGTGACTGTCCTACTGAGCCCTGCATACTCTGCTGTGCGACTGTGCTGGAAAATGTTCCCTTATCAGTGCCGGCTTCACCTCACTGAGCTGCACTCAGCTTCACATTTTCAAGAGTTGCCATTCCTGGCTGCCTTGTTGACATTTGACCCTCCTGGTGAGATGTGAACATGAATGTGTTTCACCAGAGAGGAAAACAAATTTCTATTCAGGGCAGCAACATGGCTGAGACCCATATTTTGTTAAGCACTAATGAAGTGTCGCTCAGCAAGAGACGGAAACTCCAGAGCTGCTGCTGAGCCTCACCTCTGACCTTCACCAGTGCAGAGCAGACTCAATAATACTGTGATTCTCCTGCAGGTAGTGGTTGTGTTCTGCCTGTGGGGAGCTGATGTCAGCAGAGCTTACGTGTTTCAAGCCAGCCGACCTGGAGAGGGAGGAGACGGTCCACCGCAACCCACTAAAGGTGAACTTCATGTTTTATATCTTCTCAATCAGGAGAACTGAAAAAAATTCACTTTATCTGACCAAAAAAGTAGCTTGATGTTTTGCAAATAGACTTTTGCCAACTGTGTACAACTTTTAGACAGATTTTTTTCATTCTATTAACAGTTCCTTTCAGTTTAATATTTTAAAAATAATCATACGGAGGCTTAAATGTGGTTTGATACAAGTACTTTAAGTTATTTTATGCAGCAGTACTTTTTCAAGCAGGAGCCAACGTGGTGCATTTAATGTTGCTTTAACATCTCAGCATTAGCACTGTGTTGCAGAAAACCCCAGTTATGAAATGTAAAATCCAGATAACACCAAAAGAAGTAAATATTAAAGGGGAAAAAAATGATTGGGTAACTCTGGGTTTTTACTGGGCGCTTTTTGTTCCTGTCATTTTTACTCATTGTGGTTAATTTTAACCGTAATAGAAAGTTCTGCAACTATGGAAACAGCACAACCATGGAAAGAAGTAGAGAGAACTCAAAAATGTATTTTGTGCAGTACAACAAACTTATAATGCCATAAATAAAAAAAGCATGTACAATATTTTGTGTACAACAAGTGCCCACAGGTGCTACTAATACTGGAAATAAAACTGGAAAAGAATTGTGACTCTACATACTATAGATAGTTTTTCTACACGTCAACTCTAGAAAGAGGTTTCACCATGCTGAATGTATCGTCCAACAACTTGCTGGCAACTTGCTCCTCTGTTTACCGTTTTTAAGCCATGTTCCATTCATTTTATTGATCAAGAACGTTTCATTTTCCTCTCAATCTCTCTAATTGGTTTTCATACTTTTCTTCCATCTGCTCTGTGTACACAGCCTGCAGTTCACCTGAGAGATCTCTGAGTTTTTGTTGTCTAGCTGTCCTGGACTGTTTGTTGCTGCTGAGTCAAACATGGCTTCATAGTTGTGCTGATGAGCGCTGACTTTTTAGTTTTTTACAGAATCTATGTAGTGCAAATGCTGTATTTTTGGGATAAAAATAGACAAGTCGAAAAAGTGATTTTGCTAAAACTTTAAGCTTAAGTTTTGTCAATTTACCCAATGGAAGTTCATGTAACACATGATTAGTTCAAGGACTGTTAGAAAGCTGAAAATCCAGCAACTTTTACAGTTTCAATGATGCCATTTTGGTAACTTTTTAAATGAAAACATGCCTTTCAAACCCACTGGTAGGTTTTGGCATTCAGATGGTTAAGGTATTCTGTTAAAAAATAATTACTAACCAGATGTCTACACTCAGAAAGCAGTTAGTTTTCTAAAATGCACATATATCCCACTATAATGTAACTGACATCTACAAAAAGACTGTTGCTTCGATGCAGGCGGTGCAAACATATTATTGAACAAAATCTGATCTCGTATCAGAATTTAATCTCTGTAAATGGCTCTGTTGTGTCTCACTGTGGCCCTCCCCTCCCTCCAGGAATCTCAGAGTGGGTCAGCTCAGCGGGCTCCTGTAAGGGGAGGTGCTTTGAGCTGGAGGTGGTCGATCCTCCAGGATGCAGATGTGACAATCTGTGTAAAACCTACTACAGCTGCTGCTCCGACTTCGACGAGCACTGCCTGAAAACAGGTCAGTGTTGTACAGAATCACCTCGAATGCTTCACTTTTCCCGATTTCTTGTTTTTCAGGCGCATGTGTGTCTTTATTCTTCAAGTTGAACAGCAGACTATTCTGCTTATGAACGATCAGAAACCAATACTTCAGAAAGACTTATTGGAAAATACAGGATCCAAAGTAAAAACTCAATGCGACAAAAGTGAAAACACCTGTGATCAATGAAAATAAAATGAGTACACTTATGATTTCCAATCCGCCTAGCTGCATGAACATAGTTATAGCCTGAGCTGTGAACAGCAGAAATGTCTCACTTTTGGACCTATGAGCTGTCTCTACCAGCATGTCTGCATCATGGCTCCACATGAGAAAGAATTGCCAGAGGAAACTTAGAAAATCTGATTATAAAAATTCACAGAGATGCTTGATGAGTAACTAAAATCGGTGGAAACAGCTACTGCAGTAATCATGAGGTTTAGAACAAGCCATAGTACCACTAATCAGAGCTGCAGTGGACGTCCTCCTAATATGAAACAATGGTCAATGCACTACTTTCACAACTCTGAAAAACAGATTTGCAGGTGCTTTAGATTTGACACAGTTATCAACGGAGATCAAGGTTTCTGTGACAGCTCAGAGTGCGAAGAACAGTTCATAACTTCAACGGATGGCATCGAAGAAAAACAAACCCTTGCTTGCCCTTTGACTCAAAACTGCAAGATGAAACTTTGCTAAAGAACATCAAAAGAAGCCTCATGAATCATTGGAGTCTTTGGTCAGATGAGACCAAGATGAAGTTGTTCTGCTCAGATGGAGTCAAGCATGTTTGGCGTGAACCTGTCCATGACTACCACAGTGAACGCATAGTCCTGACAGTGAAGCACGGAGGTTGGAGTTTGATCATTTTGGGGCTGCGTGAGTGCAAAAGGCACTGGGGGGATGATCTACAATGATCAGCAACAACATCTTGACCACTGACAGGTGAAGTGAATAACATTTGGTGTTCTGCTGGAAAACCTTGGATTTTAACATCTATGTTGATGAGACTTAGACACCCAAATAAACATTGTCCCAGATCAAGCACACTCATGCAAATGGAAATCCCAAATGTCACTGGCCTACCCCCGCAGTAAAATGCACCCCACCACATGGCAAAAATATCAAACAATCAGGACAATCTTGAGGAACATGACAATGGCCCAAGATGTTGATTTGACCTCCAAACTTCCTAGACCCCATTCTGATCAAGCATCAACAGGATGCAGTGGAACAAGTTTGATTGACAGAGGCCCCACTGCACAAGCCAGAGTACCCAAAGGATCCACTGCCAACGTCCTGGTGCCAGACCCCATAGGACACCCTGAGAGGTCCTCTTTTCCATGCCCAATGGTTCAGAGCATTTTTGACCACATAAGGGGGACCAACACAATATTAGGCAGGTGATCATAATGTTATGCCTGATCGGTGTATTATCTATAATCAAACTAGTCAATTATTCTATCAAATGTCATTCCCATTATGTTTGTGCTCATTTTTTGATGATCTATATTGCAATTTGCTCATTTGTCTGATCAATAATAAAACATTTAACAATAAACAAAGACCAGAGGCTGTTACTGGCTGATTAGGCAGGTGGTCATAATGTTATGCCTGATCGGTGGATGTATCTAGAACTACATTATACTGTATCCTAACAATTAGAAGTAGTTGCTTTACGGTGCCCCGTGTACATGGTATATTCCCATCATCTCTTTATTGATTATTTCCACTCAAGGACAAGAGGATTCACCCAAAACAAATGTGAAACAACGCTGTGGAAGTACATGAGCTATCGCATTACTGCATGCTGTCAAATGAGCTGGTTGCAAATGACTGCTGCTGAATACGTATTGCTGCGCTGAACAGAAAGGCTACATCTCTCCCTGTTCTCAATCAATAAGTGTTCAGTCAGTCACCAGAGAAAGACATGAAAATCATCTCATCTCATTCACTGTGACCTTTCAGTTATCACTGCATCACCGTGCACTAACATCATCCCTACATCAAAATGATTTATTCTCGCTTCATAATGCAGCCGGAGAAAGATGTTGGCCGTGTTTGAAAGGAAGGAGGCCTGTGATGCTTGTGGAGAAATTGCATCACGAGTGATGGGCCGTTACTGTGATGCTGGGGGAGGGGTCCTGTAGTGCTGCCTTGACTAGGCAATGCAGAGGGAGCAGGATGGAGGGATGGATGGAGGAAGAAGAGGAGGAGGAGGAGGTGGCATGGGGCCTGCACGAGCTCCCTCTGAGTCACACACAGACACATTCTTCATCTTTCCCATAGGGTCCCAGATCTCTTGACCCTCTCCAACCCCTCCCACTTTCTGGATCTCTGAGCCGCACATGCTTGGAGCTAATACAGTGGAATGGGGGATTCTTGGCTCCCTCCCCCACCCCGAACACACTGAGCCATGCACACTCAGCCTCAAATTCTCTCACTCTCACACGCCACGTTGCTGCATGTCACAGTTGACTGTAAACCACCTTCTGCTGCATGGTAGAGTCCTGGTGCAAGGTGCAGACATGTGTTTCACCATATGCAACTATGGAGGTGTCAGAATCTGGAGAGGTCACTTAAACCAATTAAGGGGTTCTTATTGGAACATAACATTAATACTACATATAATAAATTTTATATGACAATGCCCTTAGAGATTTGTAAGAAATTATTTATTTTATTTAACGTTTTTAGTGTTGTTCAATAGCTATAATATCAAAAACACCATTTATTTTCTACCAGCACTGTCTCCACACCCTCTTGCTCATCCCCATCATTTCATCCATCCTCCTGCTTCTGAAGGGTGAATGCGTAGATATCAAAGGGAAAGCCTGCAGCGGAGCGCACCAAAGTGATGCCTGATAGGGGTGACCTTTAAAAAACAATGAATAAATAAACACAAATCTGAGGAACTTCTTTGTACGGGATAAGTAGTTTATTATTTTAGAGTAATACTTCTTGTTTCATAAATGCTTCGCGAGGCACAGTATATCTTAAACGAACTTTGTTTTACCGCGCCCCCCCCACACCCTGTCAGTGATAGGTTTTATCCGTACGGCCAGTCAGGTGATATTTTCCGCTTCGCCATTTTGTGCTGCTGCGCCGGGTATTTATCACAAGAGTCGTGACTGTTCCGTTTACACTGCTAGTTAGGTGGTCAGACGGTTCCTAGTATACTCGGTTTTTGCGTTGGAAGCCCGTGGCCTTCGATAGGTTTTTCGTCAAGTGCGATTTTTTGACTCACCAGAAACAATTAATTTTGTATATTTAGTTTATTTTTATACGTTATTGTGTGAGAAAGAATGGCCGACGCTCCCGAATACTCCCCGTTCTTCGCAGTGATGGGCGCCTCTGCGGCAATGGTGTTCAGCGGTAAATATCACACGATCCTATTTCTTATTTAATCTCTTTCTTAGCTAAGAAATGTTGCTGTTCGCATCCACTGCTAACCCCTTATTTGCTCAGATGAATTGTCTACCATGGTGCCTGCCTTGTAGCTCACGTATGAAAGACATCCGCTAGCCTTGCTAACGTCGCAATGCTAATCTTGTGCTGTCATTTCTTTAGACTTAACCGAGGCAGCTAGTGACTTTGTTTTAATAGTAACGTGCTAATGTCTAGGTAGTACTTGTTATTTAATACAATTATAGCTCCTAGCCTTTCTGTTTCAGCTTCAGCCAGCAAAGACTAGTGAGGTTTAGTTAGCTAGGTGATGACGACTACATAAGTTAGCTTTGACGTTAGCCTCTTTCGATTTACCTATGTGCTTTATCTGAAGCGAGAAAGCCGAGACGGGAACTGCTGCTAAGTGGTCAAAAGATGGGAATTTTCCTATTAAAGCAATGCTTTTTTGGTAACAGTAGTGTTCAGCCTTACAGTATTCTAATATATTTCATTCACCCCCGACAGAGCTGCTCGTTAGCTTGCTGCATTTAGCAGTAGTCAGCTTAGGTTAATTCCCACCTTTCCTACAGAATACCACACCACTGCATGAAAGGTTTACGAGTGTTGAATAATAGGTGGTTAGTTGAATACTAAATTATGTAATGCCTGAAAGCGGAGATCTTTAACCAATGACATTAACTTAAATATTTAAATTGATATCTTTCTATGTAAACTGTTTGCATCTGTAAATCGGTGGTGTGACATCTAATTTTATGCAAGTTGTCTTGAAAACCGCACTTTGTTACAACTTAAATGGCCACTGGAAAGCAGGACCAGCTGGTTAACTTCCTTATTCCTCAAAGGAATGACACAAGGTCACATGATTATCACATGATATGACTTCTGACTTGGGATTGCCATCTGGCTACTGATCTTCTGTTAATGTTAACTAAACTCTAAAGGTAGTGACTTAGTAATGCATCTCTTCAAAGAAAATATATCATTTTTACTAAAGATATCAGGTTTAACTCTGCTGTTGTGGTATTTGCATTCAAAGAAGGAAGTGACACAGAGAGTGAACTTTGAAATAGGCTTGTTTTATAAGTGCTCGTGCTTGTTTTATGGATTCTTTTCTAGTGTTCTTTAAAGCAAGAGCTGTCATATGACAGTGCTATGCCTTATCACAGAGAAATGCCCACATGTGACGAGGATGACTGCTGTGATGGGTGCAGCTCCAATGTAAAATCAACAGGCTAGTAATTGAAAATCTACAGAAGGCTTAACCTGCTGTAGCTGGAGGCCTTTGGCAGAACTAGCTTGTTTACTGTGGTGGGTGGCACCTAGTTTTTTATTTTATTAAGAGGCATTGCAAATCATTGGCTGTAATTTAAGATCTTAATCTATGATGAGCTAGCTTGTCAGACTTTTTCAATTTCAAGTAGTTCAGCAATTTTTGAGAGAAATTTGACCTAGTAGTAATTACTGTTTTAAGTATTAACACAGGCAGCACAACAAGGTAATACAATTAATGTTACGCCCCCTGGTACAAAAAAAAACAAACATTTTTTAGTGTTGTTCAGCTCACCTGAAAATGAGCAGCAGCAGCAGGATGCCAAAGCCAGCTCTGTTTGAGTGATAGATCAAGTTTAATGTGTAGTGATAGGAAAGGGCGGCATGGTGGCTGTGGCCTATGAGGCTAGCCGTAATACTAGTCTGTGGTGGTGAAGGAGTGACAGCTGGGGAATTAGCTAGTAGGGAGGGGATCATGCTGGTGGTGGGACAAACGGGGACACTTGACGATTCAGGCTTCAGCTTGAAGAATCCTACAGTGTGTTGTGGAGTCACTGATAAGAAACTAACTTGTGCTTCTTTGATGACATACACTGCAGTGCACACAAGCTGGAAGTTACTTAGTTTTTAGTCTCTGACAGTCAGTTTTACATTGAAAGTTTTACATTTACAGTAATAGCTTTCTGGAACAGGCTGTAAATTGCTGTGAGTCCTGGTGTCAGGTGATGTTGCATTGTTTTAATAGTCTGGTGAGGGTCGAGAGGACAGCCTTTAGTGATTCCTGTCTCAAAGCAGGTGACACTCACAAGGTGTCATTATCCATGGGTGTAATGCCACTGCTCCCATTGATGGCTTTGCTGTGGTAACTTTTCTTAGACTTCTCTCATTACAAAAATAGTTCAAATATAATGCAGATTTATGTCCTGAATAACTGACATGATTTTATAAATCAGCTTATAGTGAGCTGAGGACAAGTTAAGATACACGTGTGTCTGCTGCTTGAAACAGCATCTTCTCCTCTGCAGTAAGTGCTTTTTCCAATTTCCTGTGCAGTGGTAGGCACCCATGTTCCTAATAGGATAGCCTGCAAACAATTTGTCATCAATTCAGTAATTATTTTCTGCTTAGTCACTGTTAAACAGTGCATTTAGTTACTTGACCTTTAATTCACATTCACATTGTCTTTCTCTCACTCTTCAATGGAGAGGTGTAACTGGTGAGGGCAGCATATGTGCACGAGACATCCCTGAGCGTCTGATGCAATAGATCAGTCAGGGAGTCTCTTAACTTCTGCAATCAGCCTCATATCTTTACATATTGCACAGCCAATATGTGGATTTGTTAGACTGGTTAATAGTTTAACAGCTACTCACAAATGACAATTTGTTCCTTAAAACCAGTGCTTCCCCATTTACCCACCATTCAGAGCAGACCAATCTGCTGTCTGTTGCGTGGGCATTTTGCATGCAGGATCATCCCTCACTGGAGGCACCTCCTGCTCTGACATCACAAGACGTCACAAGGGCATCCCATATATGAAATATTCTGCAGGGAGGAAAAAAGAAAAGGGGTAAAAGCTCTTTACCTAAGCTGTGGGGATTAGGATTAAAACCCAGAGGTTGTGCCACACCACTGCAGAAACCGCCCTGCCACACATCCAACCTTTAATCGTCGGGACAGAATGACACTGAATAAGGATTCCAGTGTTTCTCTATCAAGCCTCACCTGTCACACCTCAGTGAGGCCAAGCATACCAACAAAGGAGGAGTCAAAGGATAGCATTACTGACGGTAACTTATTATGCTCACCGTTGGATGGCTAAATGTTTAAAAGAAACAGATGCTCAGAGGAAGGCTTCTGTGTTTCTGCATATTGGCCTAAAGTCATTTTGTGTTGCGAAATTACAAGGTTTGTTTTGGATAAAGTATCTTAATTGGGTCTGCCATATTGCTCAGTATTTATAATTAACTGCTGCAGCAGGCATAGTTTGTGTTGGATTTAAAGAATGTAGTCCACCAGCAAAAAGACTGGCACTTCTACAAAGTCAAAATGAAAAATAAGACAGTCTTTCTTTTGCTTTTGTAGGGGCTTGCGAAAATAGTGGCCAGTTGCGCTAAGACACATCTCTGTAGATGGACAAGAGTGATTTAACCTTTACGGATACCATCAGTCTGGTGATAAATCAGTATGAGCAGTTGGGAACGTGGCCTGCTGCCATGAGCACATTTGAAGATTGTCCTGCATCTTCTCCCTGTCTGCCTCTAGATCCATTTGCCAGAAAGCCTCACAGCTAGTCTTAGAGTTAACCAGCATCGTCTCCAGGCATGTTGAACACAAGAAACGAGAAAACGCGGCGGTTTAGTACGGGCACCTCGGGCTGTATGCACAAGGCTCCCTCCCAAGATGATCTCTCAGGAGACTTTTCAGATTTAATCATCAGTATGTTGGCTATGAAGAGCCAAGAAAATGACATTGCCAGGCATTGCCTTGTTTACACAGCAATAATATGACAAGGTCAGCATAAGATCATAAGCATCCACATAAATGGAAGGATACAGTTTTGCACTTTAGCACTTTATTTGTTGATATTGTCTCACAAGATGTTTTGGGTTCAGTTACATAGGATTTACTGTTAGATGTCCACTTTGACTTCTGTTCATAAGTCACATAGTAACAGCTAGGTACGAGGACAAAGGTAATATGTAGCCTTAAAGTAACATCAGTAAGTCTGTGAAAATAGATGTACTAAATAATTTACATGTTGGTATCTATTTGATATTGCTGCATAGTTGACGTGAGGGAAATGATGGCCCATATATTAGCCATGTATGCACCAGTATATTAGATGCTGCATTTTGCTGTGTCAATGTTCACACTAATGCACAAGTGCGTAGACACACCTCTGGCATGAGGAAGTCTTGTCAACCCAGCCTGTCTCTGATTTATGACATACTGCACGGCTCTGACGGGCTTTGTTGGATATTACAAATGACTCACTCATCTCACCTGCGAGTTGTTTGTTTCTTTGTTGTGGAGCAGAATTACAACCAGCTGTTAATGGACGCCTGCTGTTCCGTAGTACTTTTATATTACGGTTTCTAATTTTAGACCTGGAGAATTATTGATTTTCTCTCTGACTCTTGCTCCTGTCGTCAGACTTGGCTGTGTGACGCAGGTGGCACTGTGCTTTCTCCCCTGTCACAGACCGATGGAGCTAAACTTGCTGATAAAGCTTTTAGTTCTCCTTCTCCTCCTCCTCCCCCATTACATTACAGTGATGCTAGACAGAGACTAGTATGGTCTGGATATAGCACACAGCAGATGCTGCAGGAGCATCAACTGCTAGTCCCCCCTGGTTCCCATCCTGCACTGGTACTGTCTCTGGAGACTCTCTGGCATTCTGTTTATTTTGTGACAGCAGTTCCCTGTGTGCTAAAAACCTAATGATTTTTTTTCAATCAGAGGGTGATTTACAACTCTGCAGCTGTCTGGCAGAGTTAACTGTGCAATTGCATTGACTGAATCCGTTTGAGATGAGACGAAATGCGTGAAAATGCCGCTTTTTGGTCACATAGTTTCTGCATGAATAGACAACAACGTGACCCTTTAAACACAATGAGAATTCCCCAGGTGAAGCCATGTTGGATTTTCAAGGGGAACAGAAACTGTAACAGTTGTGTCGTATTATTGCTCCATCTCTTATTTCACTTCTGCTTCATTATTCAGCTCTGCCCTCTGGTTTCCAGCATCAGTCTGCTAGCCTATTGTAGCTTGCGTTTGTAGCATGTGCTGTCCAGTTTGCTGTCTGGTTTATTTAACTAATTATCTTCTCTGTTTTTCCCTCCAGCCTTGGGAGCTGCCTATGGCACAGCTAAGAGCGGTACAGGTATTGCTGCCATGTCTGTGATGAGGCCGGAGCTCATCATGAAGTCAATCATCCCCGTGGTCATGGCGGGT
This sequence comes from Chromis chromis, assembly GCA_900302755.1. NCBI lineage: Eukaryota > Metazoa > Chordata > Actinopteri > Pomacentridae > Chromis > Chromis chromis. Next base: position 30,405 of record OMNN01102040.1, read on the forward strand.
ATTATAGCCATCTACGGCCTGGTAGTAGCAGTTCTGATTGCTAACAACATCTCAGAAAAGATCACCCTTTACAAGTGAGTTCAAATGACCACAGTCATATTTTCACGTATTTCCCTTTTATTGGTTGACACATCTCGAAAGCAACTTTTATATTTTGTGGCAAAAGTGAGAAAGAGAGCCTCATTTAGTCTGTTCTAAACAGTAGTGATTTGGTCATTTCATGTGTCAGGCATAAGCCATAAAAAAGACAAAACAGTTACACAGATGTTAAGGTGACTTTACTGTTCTAATAGCTACAAATCCCCCTAAACTGACCAATGCCTTTTTTTTTCTACTAAAATGTTTCATCTCTGTTGTCATGGTTCTCGTGTAACTCCACTATAAGTTAGGTACATTCATCATGAACTATTAAACCAATGACAGTCACACTGGTAAAATGAAAGAAAAAATAAACTGTATAGTTTTCATACATTACTCAGCAACTGAAATTTCAGTCTTGCAACATCTCCTCAGACACTCAGGATGTGGTTCCTGTGTTGGCACTGATATGCAATGTAGACAAATAAACTTACCTTCGCATTGTAACAAAGGAATAAAAGAAGTCTCATAGTGCTGCCATATGACTTTTTAAACTCGTTGATTATAGTTTCATGGCACAGAGACGTGCAATTATCACCAGCCTTATTCTTTAACATCTTACTGCCATTTAATTTAGGAATAGGAGCATATCTGGGTGACCCAAAGCCAGTGAGTCCCCGGTTTGATTCTTTTCCGGCTGGACCAATACTGCACGTCACTTCCCTGCTCCCTAGCATATTAGTTGTATGTCTTGTAAAAATATAAGCAACAGAGCTCCAGAGGAAGTAGCAGCATTGCTAGGATGAGATGTTCTGTTTCTCTCAAGCAGAAGTCACACTGATTCAGTTAAATACAAGCTGCACACTCATTACAGCTCAACAGCAGAGAGCTTTTCTATACAGCTCTATTGTATGGAAGACCACTCGTTACATTCATGCATTGTAGTCTCTGATCAAAGATGCTCTGACGTTCATCAACATCTCGATTAACACTTGTCTCTGTGGTTTGTGTAGGAGTTTCCTCCACCTGGGAGCAGGGCTGAGCGTGGGCCTCAGCGGGCTGGCAGCAGGCTTCGCAATTGGCATTGTCGGCGACGCAGGCGTGAGGGGGACAGCTCAACAGCCAAGGCTTTTCGTGGGCATGATCCTTATCTTGATTTTTGCTGAGGTCTTGGGTCTCTACGGGCTCATTGTTGCCCTCATTCTCTCCACGAAATAAACACCCAAACATCTCCACTACAAGATCAGTCCTTTACGTTGCTGCTGGAGAAAAAGTGTAAAACGAAGGGGGAAAAAAAAAAGAGAAAAATTTCTGCCACGCAAGATGAAAGAAGTGAAGGCGGGGAAAAAATGAATTAAAATGGCTCCATAAATATGGTCTTATCTCAACAATGTGTACAGTCGTCCCAGTTTGATAGTCAACTTGTAAATGCGCAATGTAGTGATTTGTCTGTCTTTTGTGTGTGCGTGCGTGTGTGCGTGTGTTTAAAAACAGTTGTATGATGAAGATTCCTTTTTTCCCTCCACTTATTTCAGGCTTTGAGGCCAGCTGAGGCAGCTTGGTCTCTGGTCTTAGAGAGCTGACCAAAGGGCCGCACAGCTTTTTCTCCTCCCATATCGACTCGGGAGTTGACACAATTTCTGCATTAATCTTGAGGATCTATTTGTAAAGAGAAATGTGTATGGACTAAAGCTTTTTTTCCACTGATTTTATTTATAAGAAATTGTTCATTGAACTGTTTAATGCAGCAAAAGTCTCTAATTCCCCAGGTTATATACATATATATAAATATATATATACAGACATATAAATATCTATATAGATAGATTTAATGCACTGTGGGTTAATTGTGATAAGTGGTTGGATTTCCTCTGGATGTAATTCTTGGTTTAATAATTAAGACTGCCTTTAGTATGTTGCTGGTGGAGTGGGAGTTTTGTGTGTAGCTGTATTCTAATCATTACGCAAACATTCTCAAACTTCAGTGTTTTTCCTGTAGTACTGCTGTTTGCATTAAAGGTGTGTGTGCCCCGTGTTGGGTCTCACAAGTGTAATTTTCCACATTTCATCTCCTCTCCATCTTATTCCAACCCCTCCCCTTTCATCTGTGGCTGTACTTCATCTCTTCCACATTTCAGCCATTTAAAATCCTGCATGGGTTTCAGTGTTTTGTTGCTGTTGGAATATGAAACTGAAGAGCAGGCTAGTTTCAGAAGATTTAATCCAGATCCGAAAAAAAGAGTTTAATGTCACATATGCCCTCCAAAAAAATTTGACACTATGGAACATATCGTTTGTAGCATGCAGTGGGAATCCAGGGAGATTAGTATGCAAGTTTGGCCTAGTTTCCTTCAAGGACTGGTCCAATTTGATCTGGAGTTTATTTTCTGAAAATGGAACTGCTGCTGACGCATTTTACTGAAGCGCCAATCTACAATCCTGTACTACCACTGGTATTGAAGTTATCCTGATGTGTCGACGTGAATGTTTTCACAACTGAATTAAAGAAGATTCCAACTTAGATTTGACTGGCTTTTAAACACACAAAATGTAGTGTTTTCGGTACTGCATATTTTACGGTGATGCAGGCAGCACGACTTACCATTTTATTACAAAATTAGATACAAAAAAAAGATTAGCTGAGTTGCTGTTTTACTGTATTCCTCTCTCCCTGTTCCATTCTGCGGCGAGAGCTGACAATCTTCACACAAGAACTGCAACTGCAGCACTAAAAGACAACCACACAGTCTTTATTGTGATGAGGGGAGAGACTCATTTTAAATAACAAAAGCAATGACAACATACTCAGTAAATAGTTTTATATGATGTTTGTCTATACAGGTAAAAATGTGACACATCTACAAAATGACACCGTTCTGCATTATGACACAAGCACAGTTTTGAGCAAAAAGAAAAAAGTCATGACTCAAGCTGTTTGGAGGCTGCTGAGCAGAGTCTGAGAAATGCTGCTAATGGCGCTGAAGGTGGCACTGTCAGGAAACGACTGTATGAAGTCTTTGCCTTCTTCTATACTGGTGCTGAGAAGAGGATCCAAGGGCACAGAACCTGAAATGAGAAGACAAAGAAGACTGTCAGATAATATCACACTTCCTACACACTTGAAAGTAGCAGTCAAAACAGTAGAGGAGTCACGTGCCTGTTACGCTTTCGAGCTGATTGCTGTAGCACAGTGGGGTTTTCTTTGCAAGCTAAAGCTACGCAGACACAGCTGCCTTCTCACTGCCACAGGGTGAGCTGAATTAACCGCATCATTACTCAAAACATTGATCCCCACACAAAGCGGATAACCACCAAATGATCTACTCATTTAACCATGAATTATTGATTATTACATATCGTACCTTTCAACTAGGCATTTTAAAACATGATGCTGCACTGAAATCTGGATCAACCATTTTAGCAGCATGGCAGTGATGTAAATGCCTCCAGAATCATGAATGGTGGCTGAGGAGTGACGTGCTGTGACACCTTGTGGCTGCAAGCAAACATTACAAATAATTCACTGCCATTGAGCTCACCGAGGAATACTGATCCGGTCAGTTTGGCCAGCTCCTCACCTCCACCCTTGGAGAATATGTTGCTGCATTCCTGAAAAAGAGGACGAATTATTTAAAACATACACTGTCTGGCTACACTAAACTGAAAAATGCATGTGTGTATTTTAGAGAATAGCTAAGCAGGTGTCTGATATCAAAGGCTGTCAGAACTGGACACATTAGTCCATCTGCAATTTCATTAGGATGTATTCCACATACAAACATTTGCATTAAAGATTACTCACAGAGCAGTGCGGACAAACAAAGCCACTCATGTTCTCTATGATGCCCAGGATCCGCACTCCTGTCTTCTTGCAGAAGGTGATCTCTCTTCTCACATCCCCAGTCGATACAGCCTGTAGCCAAGACAAGACTAGATTTTTATTGACTTGCAGGAGGTTCTTGTTAGTGTATCTACAAAACATTAATATCCAGTTGATCTCAGGAATTTTTACTTTGCTATGTGGTACTGTTCTTGTAGAGCAAACATTTTTCTGTGTATAAAGGTGACAAAAAATGAGGATTTAAACATATCAACATCATGCAAGTTAATATGTTTTGGTCTTTGTATAATATACTACACAAAAGAGGCACAGCATTGTATTATTTCCTCGTTCACCTTGCTACACAATTGAGCAAAAGCTACATTTATGAGCTTATTTGTCAGTGTAAACATTCTCTTTCTCTGCCAACCATTTGCTTTTGTTCCACCTATGTAAAACTGGGTTGGAGTCTAATATGTACCTGAGGTGTGGTGACCAAAACGGCTCCATCCACTCGCTGCTTTTTAAGGTTCTCCAGTACAGCCAAATGCTCGTCAGACGTCCCAGGTGGCGTGTCCACCAGCAGCACATCCAGCTCTCCCCACGCTACATCTGACACAAACTGGCCAATCATAGCTGTAGGACAGAATATTGGGTATGTGAGAACATGCAGGGTTTTTGTTAATAGCAAACAGTATATCACAGTAGTTTTTTTAAAATCATTTTATTACCAGGTGACTCTAAAATAATTGTGAATATACACAGATGAAGGGAATAACGTTGATTATTTTGTAACAATGGCTATGTTATGTTATGGTTATGTTAGAAGGCAAGGCTTATGGGGTGCTCCTGGTCACAATTTTTTTGATTTAAAGGTTTTGCTGCTAAGATCTTGGTGCCAGACACCACACAGCTCACCTTTAGAGGTCTTGTGTAGTACAGGTCTTTAGCAGTACAGGTCTATTAAGCAGTGGTAGTCATGTGTGTGTGCCTACTAGTGTGTACCCGCACAGAACCTACCAGTGAGTGTTGTGCCCACATGTTAGATCTATTAAATGCTGCCAAAGATGAGTAGTGGACTACCTGTTTTCTTGGGCCCCCTCCACACCACTGCTTCATCTGGATCCTCCAGTAGGAAGCCAATGGACATGAGGGCCAGACTCTGCTGGGCGTCAGTGTAAACCGGCACCCAACCTGAGTCACACTGGTGCACGTCGGTCTGACCCACATTCAGCATGCGGGGAATACTGGGTCCGCAGAGATCAACATCCAGGATGCCAACCTGATAAACACAATGTTTTGTATGCTGATTAGAAATACAAATACAGCATGTAATGTTTTATTGAATTTCATCCATTCGTTCTAACATGAAGGAATAAGTATTTGTTCTTCAAATAAACAGCATCTCTGCAACAGAATGGATGTCATGAAATTAAAGTTGTAAAAGAAGTTGGTGGACATTTGGTAGACAGGATCACATAATGTCACATTTATATAGAAATGTCCATTCAGAGCATCATGCGGCAGATAGTCTGTCGTTATCTGAAACAAATTCTAAGACAACAAATGGTGGAGTTGTGGACATTCAGGTGTCTGGTTACAGCCCTATCTGACACGTCAGCATCCAGCAGCCAACAGTGTGTTCTCATCTTTCTCTTGTTATCTATGGCATCGTGTCATTTGAATAAAGCTGCATTTTAAGGTGGCTTTTCATAGTCACTGGTCAAAGGAGTGTTTGTGTGCTGGTCCGCTTTCTGATTATTGTCCTTTAAAGCCACACCTAAGTGGGGTGTGGATTAATTCAGTGGTTGAACATTTGGCACCACTTAAACAGCTCAAAAAAGTTTTGACACATTTAGCTATATCTAACACTTTTCTAACCAAGAAATGACATTTTACCTTTTTCTCTGAGTCAGAAAAAAAACATTTGCATTTACATTGATCAGCCACAACATTATGACCACTGCCAGGTGAAGTGAATAACATTGATCACATTGGTACTATGTGGTGTTCTGACAAGACACACTCCCTCATGCAAATATCACTGGCCTACCCCCGCAGGAAAATGCACCCCACCACATGGCAAAAACATCAAACAATCAGGAACATCTTGAGGAACATGACAATCACCCAAGATGTTGATTTGACCTCCAAACTTCCTAGACCCCATTCTGATCAAGCATCAACAGGATGCAGTGGAACAAGTTTGACAAAACTGTCGCTCCTGCCATGTGGATAATTGCACTTAGCCATATTGTGATTTCAATAATATTGCGATATATTCAAGATTCAAGATTCAAAGTGTTTATTGTCATGTGCACAGTAAAGAAACACGTTTCCCTGTACAATGAAATGCTTACTTTGCTGTCCACTCAGATACCAGCAAAAGTATAAAAATAATATATAAAGAATGAAATAGAATAAAAATGAAATTAAATAGAATTAAAGTAAAAATAAAAATAAAACTATGTACATATGGACTGTAAAGTGTATATATTGATTGTTCAGCAATTGTACAGAGGGTAACAAATCTGACAAGTGCTGACAGTAACAATGACCGTGAATGCTGCAGCTGCTTAACAGTAAGCAACACATTGACTATTTAATGCATGATTTCTAAAGTAACAGATTAACACATGCATTATAATTAGGTATAGTCTCTTTACTAATGTCTTTTTTAATAGAATAACAGCATGATAACACAGACTGACATCATACTGTGTTCTGCTGCAAGTACAAACAACCACTCATTCATTGAGCTCACCTTCTTTCCAGCATGCCGGAGAGCAAGGGCTAACTCTGTGGTGATGGTGCTCTTTCCCACACCTCCCTTCCCTGACAGCACCAGCACAACATGCTTGACCTGGGACAAGCTTCCATCTTGTACATAAAAAAAGAGGAAAAAAATGTGTTACGTCACCATGAGTACAGATAAATGAAAAGTTACCTATAAAGTTTAAACGTAGGTGAATTATGACAGATATTAGGGGAGTAGTGGATTTCAACTGTCAAGGTAACTTGGAAGCAAAGTTCTGACCAGTGGTGTTGTTAGGTCTGGGCATCAGAGGATATGGCCCCTGATCTATAGTCTTCTGACAATCCAAACATGCATTAACACCATTGAAAATAATGTGATACAGCTGATCAAAAATATTGCAATATTTTACTGTTTGGAAAAGTTTGATCAAATATTATTAACAGTAATATTAACATACATTGTAATATATAATATTCAAAATATCTTTCTGTCATATCGAATGTTTTACTACAGAGAATTTTCAGTTTCACAGCAGGATATTTGCAGCAGTGCCATTAATGTGTATATGGATGCTTACTGTAACTATACATATAGTCCATGACCTCTTAAATCAATAAAGTAACTCTCAATATATAGCAACAGATAATCAAGTAGCAATGAAAACTCATATTATTGTTTTTTGATCCTATAGTTAGATAATTTATTATTAGGCTATTAACCTTTTTTATGCATCTATATATACAGCTCTGCTCTGCATATTATTATTTATTGTGTTATGGGACTTTATGGGTGAACGTTTTCTCTTCTCCAGCACCTGCATCTCTTCTCCTGGACTATTTAAAGGGTCAGTGACCAAATCTGCTATCAAATAAAATTCATGAAAACAAGTATTTCCAAGGCACACCTTTACACATGACTATGGCTTTAAATCAACTTAAATAAGAGTAATTCCAAGGCACACAGTTTGGGCCTGTGTGTTACTGAGCCAGCACTCTCTGTGATATTAGTATGAAACATGGCACAGAAAGAAAGTAGGATGAACTTACTTTGTGTTCCATAATTTATATTCATTTACTCGGAAATACATTGAAAATAGTGCAACTATAAGGGTTAACTGTAAAAACTGCTGAGTTAACCCCCCAATGTCTCAAGATCCTAAAAACGCCTCTGGTTTGGACAAAAATGTCGCAGATAGTGATGACGGTCAAGTTTCATCAGCCGAGGTCACAAGTTCATCATAAGTGCGTAATGGGTAGCTATGTAATATATTTTTCTTACTTCTCTAAAGTTATGAAAAAGTTTTGGTCAGCTACTTAGGATATTTGCATCCCTAAACGTTATTAACAGGTTTAGCAGGTGACAGACTTGAATATGCCACAAAACTTAAGCAGTTAGCTTCTGCTAACGAGTTAGCTCAGCTCACTGCCAGCTCTTACTCTTAAAGAAACACGGCAAATGTAAGAATTTACAAGCTACAAGCAATAACGAATCCTCTGTAAACATTTTGTTGACCAGTATCTTCGACCTACCGTTATTTTGGTCCATATTTTGAATTCAGGGCTTCAACATGCACCCCGGTACAGGAATGAACAACTACCGGTATCGTCACACACCATATACCAATCAGACATCACATGTTCCATATAAGTCCCGCCTCTCTTGCAGCACAACCAATAGACTGCCGAGACGAATCATGGTGCATTCAGGTACACCACAAACGGCCAAAGGTATGTGTGAAGCAATATGTTTGTCTTAAAGGCAGTTTAATATTCATATGAATAATAATTAAAATAAGACTAAAAAATAGGAATAGAACGCTTGCTCATGGGAAATAAAGGAAATCATTGGACTTGTTGGGTTGTCATGTATATTTTTGTAGGGTAACAACTTTAGTTTAAAATTAGTCAGGTTAATCTGACTAACAATACTTTACAGTCTTAGCCTTAATATCTATTACAGTCATATATAGTTGTATTTTATATAATTTTGTAGTTTTTAAAAAAATAATTCACTAAAAATACATAATTAATAACATTCTAGGGTTATTAATGTGAACCTATTAGGTTAATTCTTAATACAAGTATTTTTTCTCTACTTGCCTCAAAGGGTGTTACCTTAAATAGGCCAATGTAATATTATTCTGTTTGTCTAATTATTCAAAAATCCAAATCCAAAATACCATGAACCCTGCTTTAACAAAAATCATTAACAGCAGGTTAAGAAAATACTGATGTCAAAGCAACTATTTCTAATATGTATACAGTGTTTTAGGTCTGGTACATATCACCAAATCCTGACTATGTTATGAACTCTCATTGAATTACCAAGTCAGCACACTTCACGTGATGCCTGATTTGGAAATAGGCCACAGTTATTATCCCATTTACCCCAACTATGTAGGTAAAGGTAACTAAGCAAATTAACATAAACTCCTCCTCTGCACAGGTCTTATCCAATAAGCACAGGATGGAGGCGTGGAGAGGTAATGTTTATGTCTATCTGGCCTAGAAGTGGGACAGAGTGCAAACTGCAGCTGTCACACAGTCGGATATAGAGGCACACTGGGTTTCAAATGAGCCACTGCAAGACAGTGTACAGGAAGACTGCTGTAAGGTAAGAACACAATTACTGCTAAGAATGATAGAGTCTTGTTATACAGTGTGTGTGATAGTGTTTTAGTATAAAGTAATAGCAAAGCAAACTTTTGGGAAGCTGTAGTAGAGCATTTGCTGAACATACAACCAGATCTTGCCGATAGGCATAATATAATCTAGAATGACTCACAGTGAGAATTACAGATGGTCTTACTACAATGACGGTGTGAGTAGGGGATCAGATTCTTCTGCACGAGAATCTCAAGACAAGAAAAGTAATTTCATAGTACAACAGAGAGATTTTTATTTCATAATCATAACTCAAATTGCTCCCACAGTTCAGTGGCAAATGCATTCCTATCATATCCATTGACACAGTGGCTGAAAAACTTATTCTGCGACTACTCCAGATGATGCAGCTACAGTATGTAGGGTAAGGCCCAATTAAAATGAGACTAGCACCAGACTAACTAATCTAAATTAATGGCAGTCATCTCCTGCACCTGCTTGCAAAGCAGCAACCAGCTGTTGTGTTCAGTTCTGGTATTAACCAAGACGTGTTATCAGGTCGAGGAGCAGCATGTTAAGGAAATAAAGACTCTAGTCAACTATACAGTATAGAGTAAATCTACAATATTTATCATATCTTTAACTTTCACAAGTGACTTTTTAAATTGATACATTTCAGAAAAGCAAAATACTGACACTGAAGCAATTAATTGTACTGATTACTGACAAAGATAGGATTTTTTTAAAGCATGCATATTAGTCAGTTCTGTTTTTTTTTGTCAATAAATCAGTAATAAAGCCTAGAAGATGTAGTGAAGTTCCCAAAAATGCCCAACTAAGAATGAAAATAATGTTCTTGCATCAACTTTACAGTCTTGATAGTGAACATGCACTTTGTAGGCATGTGTTGCTCTGTGTCATGATAGAACCAGTTTTCCAATACTGCTTTTATGCTGAAATCGCTAAAAAATAATCTCAACCTTTTCCGTCACATGCTATTAAAATAGGATAAGATATTAAAATCGGCGGTGCACACTACAGTGAGCAGGTCAAGTGACCTTATCTACTGCTGAGGCTCACTGACAGACGTGCTGCCACAGTGGCAGAACAGAAGATTGGGTTAAAGGTGGAACAAGTGCGTGGAAACACTCCTTGCTGCCAACTGCGGCATATGGGGCTGATAGAAACCGGAAAGCTAACGCACAAGGCAGCTGGAAATGTTTCCTCACAAGGATATTTTGCAGCTTCACGCAGACTCTAAGAGCTGATGCTGAATGTTAAAGTCTGTAAACTCTGCTGAGCTGACAAAATGGTTAGTGAGTGTTTGCTATTCACAGTTTTAGATGACCTCATTTCAGTTGTGAGAAAAATGTCAGCAGTGTGAGGTTCTTCACACCTTTTCTAAGCACAAGAAAGTTGGAAATACAATGAATTTTCTTGTGTATCTTTTTTGGGTAAAAAATGCATCAGTCAGACTATAAAAGCTGCCATCCTAAAACATGAAATAAGACATTTAACTTGCTCTAATGTCTGGTTTAGCATATGTTTATTAGTTTGACACCTTATTTTGCAGTTAAACTCATATTCAGTTAAAAAAAAAAAATGCTGTCGATTCCCAGAAATTCCTATTCAGTCTGGAATAGGAAGAGATTTGTCTGTTTGCCCTTAGATGACGTATGTGAATGTGTGCTATATAAATGAATATAAATTGAACTGAACTGACTCTAACTTGCTAAGAATGTGTCAAAAATGAATCTGACCTCAGATGTAAAGTAGGGATTTAACACCAACCCTACTTGACATAAATATAAGCTACACGGCTTCCTGTGCATATGCCACCTGGTCATCCGGTGTTTGTGTTCGGTCGGCTGTCTGTCCACAGAGCCGCCATGCTGAGGAGAGGCAGAAATGGCCGGGCTCGGCATTTGGCCTGGAGTGAACCACGGCAAGAGGCAGATGCCATGGCAGCGATCCAGGCATCAGACACAGAAGAGTGGGAGGGACAGACATGGCCACAGGTGAGATACTGGGGTTCATAAGGTGCAACAAAGAAAATGGGTCAAGCATTAGTAGTTGAAGTGGAGATAGTGCATGGGAAATTTAGATAAAGTGGTGTGAATGTGCAATGATACACCTTTTAGCACCACTTGCTTGATGTTGGACAATAAGAAATGGTCAAATCCAGTGTTTTTCCAGCATGTCCACATGAAAGACAGCATTTGTACCTGAGTGCCAGTAGTTTTCCACTGGGACAGTCCAGTGTCTGAAAAGGCCGTGTGCAAGACAGGGTCAGTGCTCCAGTATTTTTGGAAGGCTTCTAATTTTACTTGCTTACACATGACTTCTCTCACCAATAACACACGCGAACCTTTTATGGGTAAGGCTATCTAGGTGAAACATGGCATACGGGCTCTCATTTGGCTCTCTAGGTTGCAGAGTGCCACATGGCAAAATTGTGATTTCTCAGTCCAGGCTTGGCAACACATTTACTCTACTTTGGCTGCAATTTATCAAAGGCGAAAAGGCATCACAGCTGCCAGTGGAATTGCAAGATTATTAATCAATCCTCAAACTCCTCCACTGGAACTAATTCCTTCCCCTGGACCATGGCCAGGTCTATGGACTTACAAGTTGCTGTTTGTGTCAATCAGATCAGGGACTCGGAGCCTGAGGTGGATTACCTGACCGGTTCCCCGGCTGTCTCTGAGGTGGTGGCCCTGCCCGGTAATGTACCGGTGACAGGGGAATCTTTCTGCGCCTGTGACCGACCGGAAGAGCTCAGCCCAGGTTTCGGTGTCATCAGTGACTGCCTCTGTGGGGAGGAGGACCAGGGTGCGTAGAAGCTGATGAATACAGTAGTACACTATATGGACACAGCAGGGTGTATTATAAGTGGAGTGTCCAGGCTGCTAGGATCATTATAAAATAAAATGATAAATTATAAAATATAAAATAAGGCCTTGACAGTATTATGAAAGCATATTGCACTGTAATTGTTATTGTAAACCTAAAGCTACATATCATTTTATCAGTTATCCAGGTGACAGAAATTAACTCACAAAAAACTGATCACGCAAATGTTACCCAAAACACAGATTTTCTAACTTGCTGACAGTGGTGGAAAGTACATTTACTCAAGTACTGTAATTAAGTATAATTTGAGGTACTAGTTCTTTACTTGAGTATTTCCATTTTATGCTACTTTATACTTCTACTTCACTACAATTTAGTGGGAAATATTGTACTTTCTACTCCACTACACTTTTTGGAAAGTTTTTGTTACTTTTATGATGAAGATTTTTGAACAGTGGATATTATATCAAACTAAATAACACACATTTTTGGAGATAAAACCAGTGTTTTCCAACCTTTTGGACTTCTGACAGCTTTTAAAAATCAGTGTGCAATCAGGGGGTCAGGAGTTGCTATCAGCTCCACCAAATAGTGATTTTTCCCTCTAAACTTCTCATGTGACTTCATTTCAATAAATACGTCACCAAAATAAAAGATGAGAGAAAAAGTTCAAAAACTGAAAACAGATTTGTTTTTCCTATTTATTCTTCCTTTAATCATCTCATAACCTATTAGATTTATCTGCTGTCCCTGTATATATAACTGTAGTTGAAACCTACAGTAACTGCTGCTGGCACAGTGTTTCTTCAGTATTAATGATCTAATGATGTCATATATAATAATAAATCAGTCAGAGGGACCAAACCATTATGTTTACTTTAATACTTTAAATGTATTTTGCTGCTAATAGACATGTACTTTTGCACAAGTAGATTTTTTTTAAATGCAGGACACTACTTCTAATGCAGTGTTTTAGCATTGCTGTATAGGTACTTTTACTTAAGTAAACAATCTGAGTAGATCTTCCACCACTGCTTGTTGTACATGTGAAGACATGATTTGTTCTACAACAAGCTGAGCTGCATTCTTTACCCAGCAAATGTCAAGTCTCAGTTTTACTTTGCTTGAAAAACAGGTTCCACCGATTCTGTAGAAACGGTAATAAATTAAAGTCAAATGAGGGTTCTTGGTAACAGACATACAAACAGGATAGACTGAGAGTCTACAGCTGTGAGGCAGTGATTTCAGCTAAATCCTAAAATACACACACATCAAAAAAGTTCACGTGCTGATGATAAGCAGATGTAACATTTACCATGTATAAGGGCTGAATGATTTGAGGAAAATATCTAACTGTGATATATACAATCAAAGATACTATCAAAAGTGGGATGGCCACACAAGGAGGATGGCATGAATTTTGAAACCACTGACACAACAGTTTAAACCCTGAGTCAGACACGCTGCATAATGTAGGTTCGATATTGTAGTCTTTGCAATTTGCAATTTGCATTGCTTTAAACTGTAATCGGCTAATTGTCCAGCCTGGCATGTACAGTATCCTAATTTACAATATTACCACTGTTCCATTTGCTAACGAATACAGAATAAGTACAGCTGGGGCTGATGGCAGTGTCATTAGTTTTAATCGTGTGTGGTGTGTTCAGGTTTCGACTGGGTGTGGGACGATCACTATAAGTCCTCTGGAGCCTTCCTCAGCTGTGACAACCGGAAGGTGAGCTTCCACTCCGACTACAGCTGCGGCACAGCAGCCATCCGCGGCACCAAGGAGCTCACAGATGGACAACACTACTGGGAGGTCAAGATGACTTCTCCTGTCTATGGAACCGACATGGTGCGTAGCTAATAATTAATATTATTTAATTAGAAGTGGTTCAAATCTGAATGTGTCTAGCCTCTTTTTGAAATGACAGATGTTAAGGAATATTACAAACTATCATCGAGTGAGGAGCTGAAACAATTCTCTTTTCTTGTGGTTTTGTTTGTATTTTGGTGTAGATGGTGGGAATTGGAACTTCAGAGATGAACCTGGAGAAGTTCAAATACAACTTTGGCAGCCTGCTGGGCCACGATGAAGACAGCTGGGGGCTCTCCTACACAGGTTAGAGCTTAAATTGTCAGAAAAATTTATAAAACTGGACTTTTTGACCTTGATAATCAACAGAAAATGTGTATATGTGTGTTTGAAGGTCTGCTCCAGCACAAAGGGGACAAAGTAAAGTTCTCTCCTCGGTTTGGTCAAGGCTCAATCATAGGAGTGCACCTGGATACGTGGCACGGTACCCTGACCTTCTACAAGAATCGCCACTGCATAGGTGTGTGTTGAACAGCAATTTAAACTTTAACTTAGAGGCTGCATAGAAGCCAATAATCCTGAAAAGTTTTCATCCTCTCCTGCTATCAGGTGTCGCTGCCACCAGGCTGCAGAACAAGAAGTTCTACCCCATGGTTTCCTCTACAGCAGCCAAGAGCAGCATGAAGGTGATCCGTGCCTGCTACACTCCCACCTCCCTGCAGTACCTTTGCTGTGCCCAGCTGCGCCAAACATTACCCTCCTGCCCAGACGTCCTAAACGCCCTGGAGCTTCCCCCAGGCCTGCACACCCTCCTCCACACACAACTGGGCTGGGTCTTCACCCTCAGCAGTGGCCCTGAAACCTCAGAGCACCAGAAACACTTGCCTGAGAATTTCCAGGAGGAGATGAGTCTGCTTTCAAGCCCCAGTCCAAGCCCCATCCCGAGCCCCGTATCCACCCTGAGTGCCTGTGCTTCCCCCAGCCCCTGCACCAGCCCACTTCCTGACATGCTTTCATACTGTTGCGCCTGTCAGACGTCAATGCAGACTCATTCCAGCATCTGCCAATGCCCTCCGACTCCTCCCAGCAGCGACTACGATAGCTGCTGCTCCGAGCCGGAGGATTATAAGTGCAAACGATGCCGCTGGACATGACGGCTGTTCTCTCTTTGCTATCAGTGTCAATCATATCTTTTAGCCAATATTTGAATGGATGATGCTTCTCCTTTGCATTGATGTCTTTTTTAAATCTAGCATCTTTTTCATCATCCAGACAAATAATCACTAAACGTGGAGAAAGAACCATGTATGTAGCGTGAGACTTTTAATGCAATTAGGGTGAAATCTGGGCCCTTCATTCTCATTTTAGCCAATTTCTATAACTCGCCTAACAAGAGTTGTAGTGTTTTTTTTCTAATTAATTGTGTCATTATTAAAATATGTCAATCAGTATCTTTGCAAAGCCAACAATATACACCGATCAGGCATAACATTATGACCACCTGCCTAATATTGTGTTGGATCAAAAATGCTCTGAACCATTGGGCATGGACAAGAAGACCTCTCAGGGTGTCCTATGGGGTCTGGCACCAGGACGTTGGCAGTGGATCCTTTGGGTACTCTGGCTTGTGCAGTGGGGCCTCTGTCAATCAAAAATCGTCTCAATAAACACAAAGGTACTAAACTTCTTAACATGGCTGATCTATAATATGTAGTTTTTTTCTCTCCGTTTCATTTCTGATGTCTTTGTGTGATTCATTGCCAACATGAAATCCAACATAAAACCTACACTTAAGACTGAAAAAGCTCAGATCCATGGTTTAACGTTTAGAAAATGCTGGTAAAGAAGAATTTCAAACAATTTTACTCAATTTACATATTTATCTTTATTTCTAGTATTACCCCTCTGTGCTGATTTGTTTTAACCTTCCTCACCTCACACAAAACCATGATTAGTGTTCCTTTATCCTAGCACTTTGTTATGTCTCTGTCATCGCCGTGCTGTGTTTTGTTGAATAATGTTGATTATGTGCATTTATCTTTGTTGTGCAGCACTTTGGAAAATTTGTTTCTGAAATGACCCGTGAAAATACATAATCACAGTTCCATTTGTAAGTGGCTCAGCGGATACCTTTTATAAAGGTATTCTCTGCATGTTTCAGCCCACTGCTGCCTTCAGAAAGGATTTATACTGTATATAAATTTTGTGGCTGTGCATAAAACCATTACTCATGCACTTTAATGCATACATTACTTGCTGACCTCCTGTTATAGTTTCACTTCATCCACCACGAGCCCCGTGGTGTTTCTAAATCACACCGCAAGCTCCAGGGAAAGGTCAGGCTATCGTTTGTTTGAAGCATTAATGGTCTAATGCAGGTTAAACGTTGGACAGATGTACCGCAAAGAGATTTAAAGACAGAAGTTTCATACATGCTGTTGATGCTTAGGTAAACAAACCCCTCTGTAGAGTGTGTATCCCAGCTGTTCATATGGTTTAAGAAGTTAAGATTGCCAGATACAGTAGATAAAACTGTAAGCAGAACGGCACAGGGGGTCATTTTAAAACGTGATATCCTGCAAGCACAAAAAGAGTCTGTGCATACAAAATTACTCTTTTATTTTCACGTGTTTAGTTTCTGTGCTTAATTTAGGGGGATAAAATGCTCAAATGTTCTGACTTTTCTTCAGTGTGTAACAGTTTCAGGTTAAGCTGTTTTTCACGGAAGCTATTTCGACATGTCACAGTATTAAAACCATAAATGTCGATGCCAAAATTCATTGTGCAGACTCACTGTCACACCGTCATGACTCAGTTGAGCAAAGCCATCTTTAATGTTATTAGCAACACCAATTTTTCTTGCTATGTGCAATAAAAAATGTTCTGTTGATTCAGCAACACATGCTAATCAGTTCGTCTCTAACATAAAGTGTAAAAGGGGCTATTTCTTTAGTGTTACCTCACTGAAACTCTTCTTCATTTTGATTTTACATAGTTAAAATTTGCTTTCACTACGTTAGTGATGGCACCCAGGAAGAAAAAGTGTGGAAGTTTTACTGTAGTCATTTGGTTTAATGTACAATATCTTGTATCTTGTAGAGTTTTGGAACACTATCAGGAAAGTAATAGAGCCTGGAAGATCCATAATGCATACAGGTTTTGGTATGATGTTTTAATGATTTCTGAACACTGTTCATCCAACAGATATTCCTCAGTTTTGTATTTTTATAATTGAACTCACTGTGTAGTTTGTGCTTTTTCCTCCCCTTCCACTATCTGCGTGTTAGCATTTATAAAATCCACTTCGTACTGGAAATAACAAACCTTCAAGAAGCAGCCTACATGCTGAAAAAAAGTTTTGCTGAATATTTGGATCAAAGTCCTGTTTGTTTAGACTACATTCAGACTGCAGGCAAAAGTTAATCAGATTTTTTTGCTCACATGTGACTCAGATCAGTTTTTGTCCTAACAGTGTAAACAGCACAAATTGCATGAAATCTAAAATTTTCAACTCTTTCACTTCCATATGTGGTAACTTTTACATCATTCGCTTTAACTAACTATCTTGCCACAACAATCTTGGGGAGAGACACTGACAGATACTGACTTGTTAAAAGTAATCCTGAAATTTGAGATAAAATCTGTTTCAGGGAAGCTGTTCGATCCAAACACTACTTGTTCCAACTCAGCATCCACACACAAATCTCTGTGTAGAAATAGCAACTATTGCTCGGCAAAAATGTGGCTCTCTATCCCCTCATTCTTGTTATTATTTGCTCACAAATTCACTGGTTTCGACTGCGCATCACCTTACACCGATCAGGCATAACATTATGACCACCTGCCTAATATTGTGTTGGTCCCCCTTATGTGGTCAAAATACTCAGAACCATTGGGCATGGAAAAGAGGACCTCTCAGGGTGTCCTATGGGGTCTGGCTCCAGGACGTTGGCAGTGGATCCTTTGGGTACTCTGGCTTGTGCAGTGGGGCCTCTGTCAATCAAACTTGTTCCACTGCATCCTGTTGATGCTTGATCAGAATGGGGTCTAGGAAGTTTGGAGCTCAAGATGTTCCTGATTGTTTGATGTTGTTGCCATGTGGTGGGGTGCATTTTCCTGTGGGGGTAGGCCAGTGACATTTGGGATTTCCATTTGCATGAGGGAGTGTGCTTGTTCTGGGACAATGTTTATTTGGGTGTCTAAGTCTCATCAACACGGATGTTAAAATCCCAGGTTTTCCAGCAGAACACCACATAGTACCAATAAGATCAATGTTATTCACTTCACCTGTCAGTGGTCAGAATGTTGTGGCTGATTGGTGTATATTGTATTTTCACTACCTGTCTGACACACACCTGTACGGCAGCCTGGTAGAACTTCTGGGACAGCTCCCCCAGCTCTCCATCCTCTGCTGAGGTGCCACTTGTTGCTGGGGTCGTGTACTGCTCCAGTTTATCCAACTGCTCCACCTGCAATTTTTAACAATAAGAAAGTCACATTGTGCCGTCACTGACTTTTGTGTATTTGGTTTTGTTTTTCTGAATTACTGAGCGACAGGTGCTTTTGGTTCTATGTTGCTTTTAAAAACAGAACACATTAATAATGGAGCCCCCAAATCGGGGATGCAGCTTTGACAATATTTAACTGGAAATCACAACATTAGGAGATGGAAGAAATGAGTAACCCCAAGCAGAATGCAACAATTAATCAATTAGTTGTCACCTATGAAGTGAATTACCAACTGTTTTGATGATCAATCAATCTGTTGGAGTGATTTTTTAAGGGGGAAAAAAAGGTACAATTTTCCAATTACAGCTTCCTAAATTTGAATATTTTCTGATTTATTTACTTCTCCGTGACAATTAACTGAATATTATTGACTTGTAGACTAAACAAGACAATTTTCAGACACCAAACAACAAATGGATTAATCAAGAAAATAATCAACAAAGAAAATAATTGCTAGTTGCCACCCTACACACGACACAACCCTGTGACTGATTTCACTTTGTTCTGATGACTGCCCCTCCGCATGCCGAAGTGTCCCTGGGCAAGACACTGAACCCCAAGTTGCTCCCAATGGCAGGCAGGCACCTTGCATGGAAGCTCTGTCGCCATTGTTGTGTGAATGGGTGAATGTGAAACACATTTTAAAGCGCTTTGGGTACCGCTAAGCAGAAAGGCGCTATATAAATGCAGACCATTTACCATTTAATGTCCAAAAACAGTTTTAAAAATGTTTAAAGAGAAAGAAAATACATTCAACTCATTTAAAGGCTTTAAGGATACACATGAAGTGCTTTGGTGAGTTACACAGAAGGTACAGATAACTCAGTTTGATCACAAGAAGACTCATTAAAACACAATAAAATCTGGTTACCGTAGTAAGGGTTTACTGATTTTCACAGGATTATAAACAAAGCAGTTTACTTTTGTTCCTTTTTTACATCATTTACAACTAATCTGGCTTTCAAACTGACTTAAGGATATATTTAGACTCTAGTACTTCCTTGGGGCCCATTCAGACCCAATATGTAATCTGTATATGACATCTGGACACTGACATCTGAAGAATGGATTTATGGTAAATGGTAAATGGTAAATAGTCTGCACTTATATAGCGCCTTTTTCTACCTTAGCGGTACCCAAGGCGCTTTACAATGTGTTTCGCATTCACCCATTCACACACACATGCAATAACTTGTTTCCACTGCTGCTGTTGTGCTCTCTGCTGCACATTCTATATTCTTGCTGGCTCTTTGTACATATATTTATATATTTTACTTTTATCTTTTTACCTATTTATTTTTTTCCTTTATACATGTGTATTTTGCACCACCAGAGTTGTCTTTTGAATTTCGTCGTACCTTGTGTATGATGACAATAAAAACATTCTATTCTATTCTACATTCACACACCAATAGCGACAGAGCTGCCATGCAAGGCGCTAATCTGCCATTGGGAGCAACTTCGGGTTCAGTGTCTTGCACAAGGACACTTCGGCATGTGGGGGGGACCGGGGATCGAACCGCCAACCTTGCCATCAGTGGACAACAGGCTCTACCACCTGAGCCACAGCCGCTCAATGTATCGCAATCAGTTTAATGTAATCTCAAAATTACTTCGGATTGCTGGCTTGTCAA
>OMNN01102041.1:0-16696 GCA_900302755.1 Chromis chromis
GTATGAAAAGAGGAAGGAAGGGAAATGATATTCTCACATTACAGCACACGCTGTTGCCTCACACACAGATCTATGGATTCTGATGGACAGCTATCAAGTTTTCTCTCCAAGTTTACAGTCTGAGCGACAGTGAGTGCGAAGTGTCATTGTCAATCTCGCCTTTCTCCTCGTGGCTGACGGTGACATCAACACCCTCGCTCCTGTCAGCTTGCCTGCATCTGTACTCGTGGAAAGATGACTGAGCTCAGGATAGCTAAGAATGCCTTATTGGACGGACTTCACAGTAGTCCCCCCAGTAAACTATTTCCCAAGAGACGATGTGTCAGTGATGTGAGTATTTTTTTTTCATTTGCTGGAGGTGAGACACTCTTTGTCAGGCGAGTTGTTGTTTTTAAGGTAACTTAGACACAGAAACACATACTGTATGTTTGGTGATGTAGAACAGTAGATAATGGGTTTTTGTTCACTGCCAAAACAGATAAAATGCTCCACTGGTCTGTTTTTTAGCCATTTATTGCATTTGTGTCCTGGGAGGAACTACTTACAGTGCATACTTTTTCTTTTCTGACCTGATGATAACATGCAAAATAGAATTTGAAGTCTGTGATGCAGCTGTTTTTATTAGCTACATAGCAGCTACACTATCCAGGAGTGAACTGCATCTTTTCTCTGGTTCACTGATAATCTGGTCAGCATAGGACAATGTTTGTTGGTGTTTGTTTTGTAGTCAGGAGAGCAGGATCTCCTTGAATATCATATGGCACTGTTTATTTTTACATGCAACAATAGACTGAGGCTGCACCTTTGGCTTTACTGGGTCAGGGTCAATGTGTGTGCATTAACTGTGAGTGTGCTTTTATGAGTGCGACACGCGTGAGTTTACAAATGTGTTTCAGTGCACCTCGTGTGAAAACGTTTGTACGCGTGCACGTTTATACTTTCCTGTGGGTTTTGTGTGTACTGCATATGTATTTTGCAAGCCCTGCAGTGCCCCTCAGTAAATTTAAGCTGTCATGTGGAAACATCAGCTTGGCACTTCAGTCGGCTTGTGTTACATGGTGAACAGAGGGCTCACCCCACAACGAGCACTGCTGTCAAGGCCGCTGTGATTCTCTCCTCCTTTATCTCAGGTTGGAGCTACTTAAAATCATAATGTGGCCTCTGCCGATGAAAGTTGCACGCCTCAGGGTATTTTCTTCTACTTTAAACTCTACCAGTTCCTTGGTAATTGGACAAAACACTGAATTATGCTGTGTAGAAGTGCATGTCTGAGGTAGTGGTGTTACTAACTGGACATATGCTAATCACAAAACATTAAGTTTCTCCCATATATGAAACCTAGTTGCCAGACCATCTGTATCAGTTAATACTTTATATTTACCTGTTACCTGAAAGGTTGAAGTGTGATTTCCCATCCCCACATTATTGCACAGTAAATGATCGCACCAAAACCAGAGTGTCTCCCAGCTAATTTGGCCGTTGTGCACAGTTAGATGAGCTGTTGGCTTTAGCAACAGAGAGAAGCACCATGGAGCTGCGAGGCTCATTTCCCCCTAAGAGTTGCTTGTTTACAGCGTGTTTGTCTTGAAGTGTGGAGGAGCGATTCTCCTGGCGTTGAATGGAGCCTCAGTGAGATTGGTGTCAAGTGGGATGGGGGTTGCGTTAAGGAGTGCCGTCATCGTGAAATAAGGAATTAAGGGGTAAGAGAGGTTCCGACAGGAAGTGTTGTGGCGTGAGCATACAGACAGCTTCTTCACTGAGCAGAGATGAGAAGACAGTGCAGAGCACAGGGAAATCATATCAACACTGCTACACAGAATTTCAAACCCATGTCCCTTTTTGGATCTCTGTCAACTCTCTCCCTCAGACCTCGGACCTGTTTGCTATGATCGAGAGGATGCAGGTACTGTAAGTGGTCTCCTGGCTCAGCTTTTTGTCACTGCTTAAACTTATTCATGCTCCCTCACAGGCTTTAATCAAATGGCATTCTCAGAATTTCTCTCACTTTGCACACACGATTTCAATTTACTTCTATTTCGAGGCTCCTTTTCTTCTGCTTTTCCTGCTATTTTTGTATTCAGTCCTGCAAGCCAGCTACTGCGACACTTTTATAAATGTCCATGTATCCATCTATTTGCCATTAACATGTCTTTTGGTATTTGCCTCGGGCTGTCTTCAGAAACCCTACTCTACTTAATGTGCTCCACAGAGCCTCTGTGTTTTCTCCTCACAGCTAGATACTTTTGTATCCATGTGTGCAATATCATGATTTTCAGTATGCTAGGGTGGATTTGTAGGAATCTAGTTTGTTTGGCAGTCTTTGATGTAGTACCAAAGAGTTACACAAACCATGAGGAAGAACAGTAGATTCTGAATTATCTAATGGAAGAGAGCAGCACGGTTTAAACAGGTGCTTTGATCTTAGAGTGTCTCTGACATTATTGGCATCCACAGATTTCCTTTTGAACTGAATCATAATAGTTCTCTTTTGTCTTTATTTTGTTTGATCGTAAAATAGTAGTCTCTAAAGTGGCAAGGGGCATTCCTTCTTATAGGCATTTTCTTCCGTAGTGGTCAAAGACGGTAGGTTATCTTCGGCATAGGTGTATCAACCTAACACAGTCCTGAACCTCTGGAAACTTGATAGGCTACCATGATAATGTCTTAAGAGAAAGTGCAAAATGAGACGCAAACAATGGAGTCTTTGTGATGTTGTAGTGCTGGAACCAAGAGGAATCACAGGCATAAAACCACACGATGTGTTGGTGTGAAGATACATATTACTATTGCATTCACTTTAAATGTGATTTGCAAAGCCTTTCCCAAGAAACTTATGAAAGCCTTATTTATTTGTTTGCTTTGGTTGTTAATCACTTTAACAGCGTGGGAGCAACATGTTGGAGTTGTAGCATATTTTATTAGTAGTCATATATAATCTCCACAGAAGGGATAAAGAGAATGATGGGGGGTGAAGGAAAAACAGAGGCAGCGGAACAGTCTTCAGAGAATGAATTTAAAGAAAGCACTTCCAATTTCCATCTGATTTATCTTCCTTAGGTCTAAAAATGTGCATCAAATTTGATACGTTTCGAATCTTGCTCCAGGGTGTTCCATACAAAGGGGCCACTGATCAGCATCTTCCTCTGCACTGTGGGAACTGTCAGTAGTTATGAGTCAGCAGAATAAGAGCAGATAGATTTGATAGAAAGTTCTATTTTGGCACTTTATACCCCTCAAGTGGAATGGTGGTTAAAGATATCTGCAGTACGGCTTGTTGGAAACACCATCTCTGCTCTCACAGACCTCTGCTGATCTTTCATGTCCGCTATAGTCTCTAAGATAACACTCCTCTTTTCTTTACTGCCGCTTCCCCATCTGGTGACTGACCTGAACTATTGTCACAACAAATTATCTTTGCACTACGCTGCAGCACTGAACGTTTTATGGATCTCTAATCAACAGTGTTCTGAGTACGTGTCTCCTCGTGTCGCTTTGCACACGTGTCAACCAGTCGTGTAGCGGCTTCACCTGTACCATCAGTACCTTGTCATTGTGTCTCCCTCTCTCCACAGGGTTGCAGAATGGATGAGCAAAGATGCCCCCTCCCTCCCCCCCTCAAAGTGAGTCACAAATCCACACATCTCCTCGCAGAGCACCGTCTGGTAAAGCATCCGTAATGGCAGAGTTATAAACCTTTCCTTATCAGCTGTCAGACAGGCTTTAGGATGCTCACCGACTGAGTTAGGAGCTCGACAGGGACGAGGACTTCAAAATCCTCCGTTGTGCCATTACCTAGACAGTCTAATGCAGTAACTACTGAAGACTGAGAGATAGTCTCAGCGGGGGAGTCTGAGGTCGAGTCAGAAAGGGCATAAAAAAGTAACTTGGTGAGGTTTTGGTTCACCTCAAACCTCTATATTGTGATTTGGGAGTTTGAAGTAAAGACTCCAATACAGCTTAGTCTTGAAAAAGTCCTATTGGCATTGATAATGACAAAATAAATTAGCTATTAATTATGTGCATTATATCATCACCAGAGCAGTACAATTTTTTGTGTAATTGTTAAATATCTCATTCCAACAGCCCCCACTCACCTAGGCAGGGCAGGCATTTCATTAAATGTTTGAAGCTAGTTTAGGAGATTTGCTTCCAATCTGCCTCTCAGTCAGCACTTTATTTCATCTCAGGTGTTGGATTGAGTTGAGATCAGGGTTGTGGGGACACAAGTGAAGTTCACAAATGCCAAACTCAGATAATAACATATTCATTAGTCTTGGAGCAGTTAGCGCCCCTTAAAAAGTGCTAATGGGCTTTTCCTCGTACCATGAAAACAGACCAATACTGGACACCTCACCCAGCTTATGCACAACTATGTGGACAGGCATATATTTTGGCCAGTGTCATTAGTGTGCCATATCCCACATCTGGGCCAGTTTTGTCGTGTGGTGGTTTATTTTCCTAGTTCCATGTGGATACCTGAACAAATGTTGACAATGTGCTGGAGCTACGGTGGAGAATGGCTTTTTCAGCTGCCGTAAACAATAATAAACCCATCAGGTTTTGGGTTTGGCCTTTCTTTTGCTGCGATGACCCAGCATTTGTAGCCACACTATGGATGTATAGATGGAAATGTCAGTAAGTCAGATGGATTCCCATGAGATTTCAGGTATACAATTCATTTCCTATTGTGACTTTTCACCTATGTGGTAGCTACACCTGCCAATAATCCCATGTCATAAGAACATTTTTATTTTGGGACGGGGACTTCAGCTGTCATGGTGAAATGTAAAAAATGTTTTTGCTGTCACTTCTGCGACACATAGCAGTAACTTTTAATAGAACAAGTCTGACCATGGTCTGCTGGGACTGTTGAAGAGCATTCTTGGGAAAAGGAGAGAATCAAACCTGAGGGAAAGTGGAGATGCCAAAAAGAAAATTTACAGCCCAAAGTCATTGTTTCAAACACTACAGATTATTGCCACATAGTGAAACTATTATCAGAGGGTAGCGTGAGAGATGAAGTTTATGTCATGTGAGATATGTCTTGCATTAGCAACCACTAACTGGAAGTAAGCTTCTCTTACACATGCGGTAGAACATCACTTTCTTTTTCTATGTGAAAGACTGCTGTTCCTTTCTCACAACGATACTGAGAGCTTTTAGCACCCGGTCACTGGAGACTATAAAACATATACACTTTTGCCGAAGCTCTGCAAAGTTTAAATGGCTTGTCAATAGTTATAAACAAAGCAGGAGTGATGAGTACGGATTGTTAAAAATGGATATACATTCTCTCGAGAGGGACTATAAAGCATTAGTGAGAAAGGATGACTGTGTGGCCTCTGTCATGTTTGCAGGACAACAAAAGTAATAGAAGTGTATGCTCCTGTAGTTAATATTCTGTCACTATGTCTCTGCTCATTGTTATTTCCCTCAAATAACCAAAACTGAAAGTATGACTAGAAGCGGCTGTTTGTCAGCCTGACTCATATTTGTTTCTCTCCCTACAGACAGAAGAAGACTACATCCCTTATCCCAGCGTTCATGAGGTACATACAACATACCCTCAAACAAATAACTCACACACAAATATTTTAGAAATGTCAGAAACTGTAAAGGTTTAAAAAAAAAGTTGGGGAGCATGCATTTTGTAAAACAGGGGAAGCGATACCACACTTGGCGGCTTGATACCACACACTGACTATTATTGACTAATCAGTGCTCCTCCTAAATGTTACTATTTCCCATCACTGTCAGGTTCTGGGTCGCAGAAGTCCGTTCCCACTCATCCTGCTGCCCCAGTTTGGAGGCTACTGGATCGAGGGGACCAATCATGAACCTAAAGACCCGCCAGAGGCAGATCAACCTCCCTGTCCTACCTCCCACATCAAACTGGAGACAAACAGCACTGCAAAGATCTACAGGAAGAATTTCATGGGCAAGGTGAGGACGGGGAAATGGGTCTGGTTTAGTGTACTAACAAACATAATCAATCCTGGTTTATTCATCCTTTCATCTTAAATTATACCAGTGTTTTGGGAAAAGGTCGCCTGTTTCCATTTTATTAAATTTACTCGACTGATGTTAGTGATTTATCCTGGTGTTGGTTTCCCATTTGCCGGAATGTAGCTCATTTGTGTTGAGAAAAATAAAAGTCTGGGATTCTGTCAAGGGACGATGAAAGCAAAGAAGAAAATCCTCAGAGTTTGTCTGTGTGTGTCTGTGTATGTGGGTGTGTGTGTGGGTGTGTGTGTGTGATAATTGTCCAGGCACATGGAGCAACATATGGACAGGCTTTGCAAAAAGATGGAACAGCTGAAAAACTTTACTTTTGTCAATAATGCGACAACATTGTTAGTATTCTCTCCCAAAGTTGATGTAGTGAAGAAGTGCATACAAGTGTGTACCCACTATATGACACTACGTAAATGTCCTACCTTAAATCCAGTATATCCAGCTGTGCATTCAAAGTAAGATTTTGTAAAACTTGGTGCACTCTACCTTCACCTTTTCCACAAGGGCAGTTCAACCACTTTCCTTAATTAGAAGACTGTTCCTCTCTTTACCTCTTCCCATCTTCAATTTATTCTATTTATTATAGCATTTTTATTATTGTGTCACCCACTGTCAGTTGGTGGAGGAGTGTTCATCCTCGCATTAAAGTTTCCTCTGCTTATCTGCCCGCAGGAACACTTTAATTACTACACTATGGACGCTGCCCTGGGCCACTTGGTCTTTTCAATGAAGTATGATGTCATTGGGGATCAAGAGCATCTGCGCTTGATGCTTCGGTACAGTTTCCTATTATCTTTATCTCTAACTTGCATCCGCTCTCATTTATGATTTCTTTTTCTCGCCGGTTCCCCCTAAAACACGGCTCTCTCCTTTGCAATACCTTTTTGCAATTTTCCTTTGCCTTTATTCCATTTTTTTCTCATCTTGCTTCTCTTTCTTTTTCTTTCCTCCCTCGACTGAACATACAACAACCCTGGCTTTCAATATCCATGCAGTGCATTGATTTTTTTCCCATCTCCTCATACAGTAGGTCCTCCAAACAGAACTATTCAATAGCGTATTTTCACACATGGCTTGATTGTGTGCCCCACATTGATTAAGGTTTTTTTTCCCCTCAACAATAGCATTAGGTGAAGCAAAAATGTCACAGAGGAAGACGAGAACTCTCAGTTCTCACAGGTTGCCTATGTGATGAATTTTAAAATGTATTTTCCAGTAGTGCTGCGGACAGGTTTGTCCCTTCTGTCGGATGGTACATTGTCTCATCTGTTTCATCTTCAATTAAAATATGCCTATTTTACACAGTGTGACAGTTTTCAAGCTTTGGTAAAGGACCTTCAACTTTTGAATGACTGCAAATGTTTGTCTTAGTCCCAGGAGGGTCTTTTAATTCTGAATAATATTGTTCTAATATTAAATAATCCATAAATAATAATTCAGTTAATAATACCCTCACAGATTTGGACAAGGTGCTGCTTTTGTGTGCCTAGAACTCAACAAAACACACCCAGCAGAGGTTTATGTGTCATTTTTCTGCTAAGAATTGTGTAATAATGTGAGTCTAAATAAAAGTATATTTGTACAGCCTCTCTGTATAAATGGTGACCTTAAAAAAAGAACGGAAAAGTATTCAACAACCAGCACTCTATTCATCCGTGTTGTACAAGTGTAATGCCTCCCACCCACCATCACCTAAACCCGTGCTCACTCGCTGAAATCCTCCACTACTTCACATTCTGCTAAAGACAGACGAGGGGGAGAGAGGCACAGCACAACGCACCGTATAACCTGCGAATTAATTTTAGCACCCGAGAGACTCCACTCCTGCATTCTCTTTGTTAATGGAGCTCCAGAGTGGATGAGTGTGCAGCGAGGTAACAGCCACTCGGCCCACGACGTTTTTCACATAGTGATGTTTTCCAGTGGGTGGGCACTACCCACAGTCAACCCAGGCACCTCTGCTAGTGTAGCCACAAGCATGGACATGTACAATACCCTGTACACTGTAAAAACACAAAGGGTTAGAGCTGTTAAACCCCACCCCGCATCTTTACTGTTTCTGCATCCAGCTTTCAATTGTAACATACCATATGTCTGTTAATGCAGTTTAGAATGGTTATAGTGGCAGATTAACCACAGGAAATTCTTTATGGTAGGTGCATGATTTCATTATGCTAATAGTGATTTGGGCTATCCTTGTGTATTCATATCCTTTGGGTAACCACACAATCAAATGTAATTAGTACTTACATTAGTGCATCTTGGCCTTGGAAGCCTGCTCGATCACTGCTGTAGGAAGCAAACGTAGCTCACTGAACATGCTAAAATCGTCTCTTATATTAGAGCAGCATATTTAAGCACATGTTTTAAACCATTACCAAATCTTTAATTCTTATGCTTTTGCTTTTGCTTTTGCTTTTAAAAGGGCTTAAAAAAAAAACGAAAGATGCTGTCCTACAAACTCTTAAAATATAGAGTATCTCTCCTACAACAGCTCCATGCACACCGCTTCAGCATGAGGAGAAATCCAAGGCATGACAGGTTTAGCGACTTATTTAGTTACGCTTGCTAAGCTACGATTGGAAAATTGCTGTTCGAGGGAGGGGTCTGCAAACTCACAAGCTTTATTTGTTGTATTAATTAGCTTTAGAGTTGCTGGAAGGGGGATTTTGTTACTGTCAGACAGCGCCAGCTTTTTAATGCTAAGCTAAGTTAGCCAGCTGCCTCCAGCCTCTTATTTTTTTGCACAGATATGAAAGTGGTATCAATCATCTCATCTACGGCAAATAGGAAAAGACAGAAAATAAGCACATTTTCCAAAATGTCAAATTGTTGCTTAAAGTATCCCAGTACTGTTATCTTACTGAGGAGGAGCTACCATTTATCGGCCAGATTCTCTGGACACAGATTACTTTTTAGTTTTCGCAGTATTGTTTATTGTACTCCTTGGCTAGAGCAGTGACCCCCTTAAAAAAGTAATGATTCCCATTCGACCCTCTTCCAGGCAATCTTGGCTCAAACCATCCACACAGCCTGTACAAGAAAGGTTCCCTTAGAATTGACAATTCACTTCCATTAATGCTAAGCAACAAAGAAAGAAACCAATAAACCAGGACGATTGCTTTGGATTAGAAATGGAACAGCGAGCATTTTGACTTTTCACACTGTTTGCCTTTCAGGACAAAACTAAAAACCCATCATGACGTGATTCCCATTTCCTGCCTTACTGAGTTCCCCAATGTGGTTCAGATGGCCAAGGTAGGCATGCTGAATATATTGTTTTAAAAAACTGTATTTCACTCTATATTTAAAATCGATGAAGCTAAATGTACTTTTTCTTTTGTAGCTTGTTTGTGAGGAAGTAAATGTGGATAGGTTCTACCCTGTTCTCTACCCAAAGGTATGCACTAGTCCTCATTGTCACTCTCTCTCTCTTGCTGTCCACATACATAATAACACCATTAATCTGACTGGAAACTTTCTGTTCTCTCGTCTTCAGGCATCAAGGCTCATTGTCACCTTTGATGAACATGTAATCAGCAACAACTTCAAGTTTGGAGTCATTTATCAAAAGTTCGGCCAGGTTAGTGCACTTCAGAGATACTGCTGCTAATCTCCGTGTTTGAAGTCATGTTCCTCTCCTCCTGAAAATGCTGTTTGCTTCCTCCTTGCAGACATCAGAGGAGGAGCTCTTCGGGAACATGGAAGAAAGTCCGGCCTTTGTTGAATTCTTGGAGTTTCTGGGCCGGAAGATTGAGCTTCATGACTTTAAAGGGTTTGGACGCTTTTCAGTTCAATTTCTTTTCGTTTTCTCTGCGGATTCATTTCAACACTTTTGGTTAATTCTCAGTGTGGCTCTCTCCTTAATGCCTGTCAGCAGCAGGCCATCATTTACTTTGCTATTGATCAGACTTGGCTTCAAATGAATCCCTGGAAAAGCGAGTCAGAATGTTCTGATATTTGTAGTGTTCTTGACATTCTGATTAAGTAGGCAGAAGAAGTGCCCTTGGCATTCCCTTAATGATGAATGAGCGTGGATGAGCACACACCTGTATTCAACTAACATCACTTTGTTCATCTCTTTTCTGTCTTCTGTGTCTCGTCTGTTCACCTCAATCCTCTCCTTGCCTTTTCTTCTCCTGTCCCTTTTCTCTTATTTGTATTGCTTCTGCCCTTAAATGTCCTCTCTATGCTTCTGCCTCTATTCTTGTCCAGTTTTCGGGGTGGACTCGATGTCACTCATGGGCAGACGGGGACAGAATCCATCTACACAAATTTCCATAATAAGGAGATTATGTTTCATGTGTCCACCAAACTGCCTTACACGGAAGGAGACTCGCAGCAGGTAAAGTGATATTCAAAGGATTAATCATCGTGTTACTAATTTGTGTTTTCAGGACACTCATTAACTCTTCCACTTGTGATTCCTCAATGTGTCTGTAGCAGTGTAAGCTAACGGGTCAGAGCCTGTAAAATCCAAGTTTAGGTCTTTTAAGTCAAAGTAGGTTGAACCATTTGAATCAGTAGTTGCCCTAATTCTGATGTACTGGGCAAAAAACTAACATCTGTGGTTAAAATAGGGTTTGGCATTTTGGGATATGCACTTTATTTGTTCTCTTGCTGAGTATGGATAAGAAGTTAATTCAATGTTTGATGAATACTGTTGCTATAACCATCGTGTGATTAGCTTAGCTTAGCATAAGGACAAGCATAAGAGCTTGTGCAACATTATATTTGAGGTGCAGCACACAGCACCTGATTACTTTTGTCTACCTGTCTTTTGGTAGTATTTTCTACTGTCTTATTTTATCTATTTTTTTGTTTTGTTTTATTCTCTGTAAATTGACTTTGCGCAGTCTTATACTTAATATTTTATTGTTTTAGATACAATGTTTGCACTGTGAAAGGATTATCATCCAGTACTTGTGCAATGACAATAAAGGCATTTGCATTTGAAACTGAAGTCAACAGCTTTGCAGACTGTTTCCAAAGGTAATAAAATCAGCCTACCTACACTTCTAAAGCTCATAATTAACATTATATATCTCATTTGGTCAGTCTAACTAATATAGATGTCTATATGCTAAGCTATGCTAACTGCTGCTCTCTGCTAATGGCACCATATTTTACCATACAGAGGATGGCATCAATCCTCTAATCTAGCTCAGGAAAACAGACGTGCATATTTTTATAAGTAGTGAACTATCACTAAACTCTAAATATGAAAATAACCTAAAGTTATACTCTGTGAAAGCTTTACAGACATTTGTGTGCAGTGATTTGCTAAACAGATGACATTTATGTAGGTTTTGCAGGTTTGTTGTCCTCACTTACCCTGCCGTTCTTGAGAAATATCACTTCTTGAGGTTTGCCGTTTCCACCGGCGTTGCAGTGTTTTCTTGTGGCATTGAAGTTTCTCTTCTGTTTGCGGCTGAAGACTTTCATCTCTTTGATGCCATGTTGCAGTAAGCTGTATAAGTCCTCAGCTGCTCTTCACTGCCTCTTAGAGGGGTTTGAACTTAGTTACCACAGTAACCCTGCAGAGACATTCCATATTGGCGAGGCATGGAGAGAAACACAGGGCATAAACAACACCCACGTGGGATGGGTCAACAGGCAACTAAAGACAAGCAGGCAAGGTGTAACCATAACATCATGACATTATTTCAGGAAGGGGAATATATGATTACTTATGCACAGAGTTTATGTAGAATTTATATACTCAGATTTGACTGAATGTGGTCCATTTTGAAAGGTTCTGAGGCAGTAACAGATGTGAAGTGTCTTAATCCAGCGCTGCACTTGCTAGTTTTGTTTGTATCTGTTCATGGTCATGCTCTGGCAGTCTATCTGCACGGAGAAAGTAGGATGAATGTTATTGAGCCATCTGGGTTCTGAAAGCCCCTGTGCGCATAAATATTAATACTGACAGCTAATAAGCTCAGGGATGATGCAGTAGTAACCTGACTGTCCTGCATCTGCAGCACCATGTACCATGTCTCACTCTCCTCACTCACCTTTAATTACTGCCCTTGAAACATAAAATGTAATTAATTTTATCAAAAAGCAGCAGAATTATGACTGTCATAGAGGACTTGCCTTGTAAACACAGTTCCCAGTTTTCTCTAAAACTGCCTCATTTTGCAATTAAACTCTGTGTTGACAAGTACTTCAATCAGATAAGTCACATTTACAAGACTAATTAAGAGCATTTTTGATGTCAGATAAACTTCTCAGACATTTGCACATTTTGATTAATTAAATTTGCGGTGAGGTAGACTCTCTCCATTATCCGTAAAATAGTTAGTATTTCACATTGCTGGCATATTTCTGGCTGTTATGGCATCAGCAGAGAGTAAAAACTTTCCAGGGCTGAAAACAGATGGGTGTTTGTTCTCATGTGAACAAACAGACAGAGGCTAGTGACTGAACTGCTTCTGGAAAAGCAAATGCCATCATCGTCTCTAAATCCCAGAGTAAATATTTGCTGTATTGTACTGCACACACAACTGGTCGTCTCATGAGACATTTTTTAGGAGCACCAGCTAACAATACAGCTTGTATTAAAAGGCGTGTCATCAACTTTAGTGTGTTAAATAATGTGATGAGTGACGCAGGGTGACCAGTGTGTGCTGCTGCAGAGCAAATGTCATGATGTTGAGGCCTCATCTGAGGAGAATCATTGGAGCTGGGTTTAAATGGTAAATGGTAAATGGTCTGCACTTATATGGCACCTTTCTACCTTAGTGGTACTCAAAGCACTTTACAGTGTGTTTCACATTCACCCATTCACACACACATTCACACACCAATGGCAACAGAGCTTCCATGCAAGGTGCCTGCCTGCCATTGGGAGCATCTTCAGGTTCAGTGTCTTGCCCAAGGACACTTTGGCATGTGGAGGGGCCGGGGTTCGAACTGCCAACCTTGCGATCAGTGGACAACTCACCCTACCACCTGAGCCACAGCCGCCCGGTTTATATTTGCCCAAAATGCCTGCATTGAGAATATTTTTGAGTAATCATTTCACTTTGTCACCAAACTGAATATGTTTGCAAAATCTGATATGCCTTGCCTCCACTTAAACGCAGCAGTATGATCTGGGTCATACAGCCTCTACGATAAGAATCCATTGCCATTTTGGTGGGCGGGACTAAATATATCCTGACATTCTAATATCCACTAGCATCTTAGATTATCTTACTGTTTGATTGCTTTAAAAAAAACAAACTAGGACAGCATCATGTCTCAGACAAGAAATATGCCCCAACTACTGCAAAATCTTATGTAAATGTATTATGTCACATTTTTTATTTGATGAGTTTTCCCAAGGAAAAAAATAAAAGTCAAACCTTCTCAGATATTTATGAGGGCTTGTGAGTTGTCAACATTAGAGTTTGTAGCAAAAGGCAATGAGGTGACAACATATATTCATATTTCAGCACAAGAAAAAGGTGTCCCTAATGCTTGGCAACTCCAAGCTTTTTAAAAGATATTGCTTGGTTAAAAATTTAATGCTTGAGTCGCTCTGTCCTCCAAGTGCTCGAGTGTCCTTTTGGCAACTTTAAGCTTTTTGGCAACAAGGAAATTGCAGTTATTCAGCAGCGATGATCACAGTCAGCCATCTGTGGAGTCATAAACCATTTTTTGTTTGGCTTTGCAGCGCCTCCTCTGAGATTCAGATTCATTCATTTCCATAACATCAGCACTTGAAGTAAATCATTCAAAAAATAGCCATAGGTACTTTGAAAAATCAGTAAAGTGGATTTATGTATAGTGCATAGTTTATACAATTATAAATGCTATGTATTCTACTCATGATCAATGATCATTATCTTCAGCATTGAATGGAGTCTTGAATGGAATCTGTACAATATCAACAACACAGCACTATCCCCTTTGCTGCTGTCACTGTGGGATTAATAAAGGATTATCTTACCTTATCGTATACCTTTCAGTTACACTGTTTAGTGTATTTATTCCATTTTTGCAATAAATAATTCAGATGTAGATTTTCTCTGTTTTAAATCAGTGGCACCCGAGCTACAAGATGTAAGGACTTCATATTTTTGGCTGTTAGTAAAACTGATTTGTCATGCATCTCACTCTTTCAGTTCTGGAAGTGATTCTGTGACAGGCCTGTGTTTTCTAATACACCAACTGGTTATTTGAGATGTTTCCACTGTTGTTAGTTTTGTTTCTGTGTGTCCTCCAGCTGCAGAGGAAGAGGCACATAGGCAACGACATTGTAGCCATCGTGTTCCAGGAGGAGAACACGCCCTTTGTACCAGACATGATCCAGTCCAACTTCCTGCATGCGTATGTGGTGGTGCAGGTGGAGAACGCATGTACGGACAATGTCACCTACAAGGTTGGTTCCAAGGACACAGTGAAAAAAAAAGCCACCTCAGTTCTACTCCTTTATTATTCAGGATTTGTATCCTTTTCTCATTGCTTTCCTGCTTTCTCTTTCAGGTGTCTGTGACAGCCAGGGATGATGTACCTTTCTTTGGCCCTGCTCTACCAGACCCTGCCATCTTCAAAAAGGTCAGCAGTCACAAAGAAAAATGAACTCAGTTCCCCTTTACACGCAGACGTCACAACCCTTCATTCACTCTGCCTTACCTTGTCTGTATTTGCCTTCCTCAGGGCCCCGAGTTCCATGAGTTCCTCTTCACCAAGCTCATCAATGCAGAATATGCCTGCTACAAGGCAGAGAAGTTTGCCAAGCTGGAGGTGAGCAGCACTCTGAAGCAAGCTGTGCCATGAGAGTATGACTGCCTTTAGCATGTGTGTGCACACTCCTGTTTACACAGGTCTACATCGTACTACCTGTGCCCTCGATAGGAAATGACAACATACTGTAGATTTACTGTCCTCTAACCTGTCAGACAACAGGAGCAACATATATAATCTCCAGTTTATCATGCTGTTGTGATTTTTATTACTTTCCTCCTATCCCTTAATTTGAAATAATCAATTCTCTTAAGTTGTAGATTTCAGAATAAGTTTTAGTAAATATGTACACTGGCTGTGTTGTTGTTGTCAGGAGCGCACACGTTCAGCTCTGTTGGAAACACTGTATGAGGAGCTGCACATCAACAGTCAGTCCATGATGGGTCTGGGGGGAGACGAAGATAAGCTGGAGAACGGAGGCGGAGGAGGAGGGGGAGGCTTCTTCGAGTCCTTTAAGGTACAGCCTCATTCCTCACTTGATGAAGTGCACTAGTAATTTGCAACTCCACATGCATGAGAGGGAATGGCGATGAGTGGAGAAACTTTTAGGATGCTTTTTTTGCCTCCCCTGTCT
Organism: Chromis chromis; assembly: GCA_900302755.1. Lineage (NCBI taxonomy): Eukaryota > Metazoa > Chordata > Actinopteri > Pomacentridae > Chromis > Chromis chromis. The sequence goes on from OMNN01102041.1 coordinate 15,326, forward strand.
CTTGGCTGGGATTCTGGGTATTCACACATGAGAAAACAAAGCATAGAAAATTTTCAGTATCTCAAAGGACCAGTCCTGTGGCATTTGCTTTCCTCACTTGGCTGCGACTGCTGAACTCGATGTGTTTTCACATGATGGTGCGGCTTTGAGGCTGTGGAGTGGCCTGCTGTGTATGAAAGGCACTTTGCTCTGACTGAGAGTGCTCCATCAATGACCATTAGGGTGTTGGAGCAGAGCTCAGCCGGCATGGCTGAGGCACAGCAATAGGAACTGTGATGGTGTGTGCCTGATGAACAATTTAATGACCCCTCATTAGGGAACCGATGATGCAGTTTGTACGTCTCCCCATGGGCAGCATTCCTTTGCAGTTTGTCTCTTCCCTCTGTGTTGATCACGAGTTCTTGGCCATCTTTTCTGTATTTCTCTGAAGCGTCAGATAAAAACAACTACCTAGCTCGCAGTCTCTCTGACTGCTATTTCTAAAGATCCATCTTTCTTCCATACCATCATGAACTAGTATAAATATGCTCTAGCATAGAAAAAAATCCTCTTTTTACCTTTTCACTATCAAGCGCTAACTTGCTGCCTCACTTTATCACATTCACACCTTCACGAATTACGGCTGCAAAGATTCGCCACTCTCCTTTTCTCTCTCTGCCTCTGTGTAGATGTGTGGATTCTACTGTCCTGCTGTCTCTCTTACTTTCTGTCATTGTCGTGGCCTTCCTTGCTCATGTTGTGTCTCATGACACAAAACCCAGCTTCACACTCACCCGTGTTGAATGACAATTAGATAAGAGGAGATGCGGCTTTTTCCTTCTCCAGTGCGAAGCCAACGCTCTCTCTGACCTTCAGTGAACCTGGAAATCTCTCCAACAGCGTCTCCCTTCTGCCTGTTGACCTGCACTGCCCCTAAGTGTTCAAAAATCGCCCTGCATACAAACCATAAGCACATTTACACACATTCATGTACAGTGCCCACACAAATAAACACACATGATGTGAGCACATTTGTTCTCTCAGTTTCAACACATTTATCCTACAATATTTGCATATTAGCACATCACAGTAGATAGACAGATCAGTCATATTGATATGGATTTAAAGAAAATAGGGGCCAATTGTACCAAATCTGTTACATAAGTTGAAATTTCTCCTAATTTTTGACACTGCTTAATATATCTGATACATACTATAATCAAATCTAATCTAACCTTTATTGATCCCCTTGGGGAAATTCCTTCTCTGCATTGACCCATCCTATTCAAAGTTAACCTTAACTATACATACTAGGAGCAGTCAGGGGTTAAGGGCCTTGCTCAAGGGCCCACAGTGGTGGTGACTGGGACAAGCGGTCACTTTAACTTTCCC